>JABSTT010003708.1:0-26596 GCA_013339685.2 Hyalomma asiaticum | reverse complement strand
GCTGTCATGACCAATCGCAAGTTACAGCTGTCACCTCACCTGTCGTATGCTAGCGTCGTCCTCTGGTACAATGGCCCCTATTCGTAAAACTACTTGCGATAAAAATTTACATAAGGAGCAATTTCAGCCAATCCAGATGTTGGATATATGATTAGAGAAGTCAGCCAGTGAATGACGAAAAACTCTTAAGAAAGAGAAGTTTTGTGAATTCGGCCCCATATGTTAACCGTAGGCTTGGCCTTGGGAAAGCTTTCGCTTTTGGCTGTGTTACAGCTTATACGTCTCATGGCGCAACCACCTTGATCGATATTTTTGGGTCGATTTAAATAAGTGCTAACCATCAAAGGGTTGTTTATTCGGATTAATTCACGTGACCTGCTTTTCTGCTCAGGAATAGCAGGCAGTTTCAAGCGTCAGTATAATGGCTAAATACTAGAACCAATTATTTCCAACTGTGTGATATATCAAAGCTTTCCACTTGTTTTTCCCGCATGGTCAAAGTATAGTGAGCTCAAGTTGTTTCTTCTTATTCACGGATATGTCGGACACTCTGTCATTTTGGCGCATTGTGCCCTCAGTAGATGACCCCAAAGAGTATATAGCGAAGGCTGCGCGTGGGAGAGAGTGTCTATATGGCAATAAAGGCCAATCGATGTAAAGAAGCCGTCTAACACCATAGCACGCTTCGCGATGGCTCAGTGCAGTCTCGCGCATAATTTCCTGTCAATAGTGCGCGCAATAACCGTCGTTAAAAACGTATGAGGCGGTGGTTGCGACCAATACTGTATGCGATATCACAGATGGGACGGTTCTTTGGGAGAAGCAAGAGGCAACACAAAAAAGATGATAAAAAATGCGGACCATATGCTGCACGGCTTTTCACATATTAGACCAACTCCCGACATCATTCTTATCCAACCCCAAGCCTTTGCGTGCATAATTTTTCGCTACTGATGTCCAACTCCAATTGGCGCAGCCCGAAGCTTATTCGGCAAGCGCGAGTGGAAATTATGTCAATGTGCATCAATGTGCACAAGAGAATTTAAAGAAGAAACTCAAGACGCTAAGATTAAGAAAGCGTAAACAGCGCTCATCATACGGGCTTGCATTGTCGTGAAAAATCTAAAAATTACCCACGGCAACAAAATACCCAAAGCGGTAGTTGGTTTCCAAGCGACGATATCGTTCGTACGAGGGCTCCAGACCACTCTTAGGATTTGCTCTTAGCAACGCTGTTTTGGGACCATTTTCGCTTTGTGAATACACTTACGAGCATTTTTAGCTTACGTAGTAAGTGCATGACCATAGCTGATGTATGAATGCACCAGCGCAGCGCGCGTCATAGCAGCGGTCGATGTGAGAACCACGTCCTCCTACGATGTTTTTTTCGCCTCGTGAATCCAGTTACGCTCAAAAATTTATCTTACGCGTAACTTTGTTCGTAAGTGAGTTTTGTGAATCCGGCCCCTGTATTTTGCGCGGTGTGATGTTGTTTTTCCTGTGCCTCTGTATGGGTCCTTGTACGGCGGAGGTCCCTGCACAGGTGTCCTAAATAGAGTTAAGAAAATGAACGTCCAGCCGGGAACTAAAACCTTCTTCTTTAAACTTGACTCGGGAACACTGCCTTTAAATGCTTTTTGGAGGGGAATGGTTTCTTTTTGGCGTGGAATTCGCAGTGTTTAATTTGCCAGCAGCCAGAAACAATAGACGATGTTTTTTTACACTGCAAGCAGGAAATTTATATTTGGGACGTTTTGCAATTTACTACAAAGAAAGATTTCCCCATAGACCCGTATGGGATAAGGTTCTGAAGCATTGATGATGAGTACTTGGTCATGCTCATGGGCCTCCACTGTGTATGGCGAGCAAGGATGGCAGGTTACCACTGCAGATAGGAAGAGTGGCCTGCACGTGCTGATTTTCGCGAAAGTGCGTACTGGTGCGTCGAAACCCGGAAGGCGTATGCTGAACCCGCTGAGTGGCTTTCAAGAGTAGAGCCGCTCACTGTTTTGCCGGAACTTTAATGTCACCAAGCCAGTACCAGCTGATGGATTTCTATGTGTGGCACAGTGAAAATCGTTTTTCTTTTTGTATGCCTTTGTTAATACAAGCATTGTACCAAACACAGGTATTAAAGAAAAAATTCCAGTTCTTGAATGCATTGCGTATTGAAAAGCAAAGCTCCTTTGTAGAGCCAAAGTGCACTGTGTGAAAACGTGGAAAATTCGAAACCGAAACGGTCGTATGCACAAGAAGCGGCAATAAAATTACCGCATCTAATTTTTGCCTCCTCTTTAATTCCCGCAGATGTGCGCCATCAAAGCAAAGTTCCTCGACATAGACTACGGCATTTCTGTCTACGACATCGACGCTGATATGGAAGACAGCAGTTGCGCCAAAGTGGAGTACACAGGCCGCTATAAAAGGCTCCAACTACTCAGGAAGATAAACGACTTCCTCAAAACTTACAAGACGAAAAGTATGAAAGCAGCGTGCGAAAAGCTGTAAATGCCAAGGACAGTAGGTGTGATAGTGCGGTAATGATGTTATAATTGTCCGTGCTGTTTTTTCTAATTTTAGCGTTCAAGTACGCTGACATGATCGCTTATGATAGATTGTGTATACGAATAAACGTCCGAACTATGTTGATGAGGTAGATATTCCGACGCGCACTTCTCATCAGCATTGCGCAGAAGTGTGTCGAATAACGAACAGATTGAAGTGCAGTGGTAATACGTGTGTTTTCTCTCCTGTGTGCAACGTCTCTTTCGTGGCTGTACATGTTTGTAAACAGCTTATCCCACCGGCCGATCAGCTTACTTGAATCACGTCTTTCCTCGCTGAACAAATTCTCAGGAGCGTTTGCTTCCTTTATGGTTCGAATATTCTGGCGAAAGACGAGCCCCAACCTAAAAAGAACGTTGGTCTTCAACATTTGACAACTCTCTGGTGCTGGGGTCACGCTGGTATGTATGCTGCCGATAGGCATTACAGCAAATCACTTGCATACGGTTGTTCATGAACACCACCGCGGGTGCAACAGTTGCAGATTTTATATCGCAGATGTGCTTTGCTTGGTATTTCAGGAATATCGTAGCAGCTCTTACAGGAGCTCCAAACATTTCGAGCGCTTTTCTTACACCCATATACTCGGTATTCGTCAAATGTGCCTGCTTTCCTTTAAGAAAACGGAATGGTTTGACCGTGAATCATTGCCACATTGCAGACAGGAAACTTTAGGTAGACAGCGGATATTTCTTGGTGATCTATAATTTGATTTGTGCGGGTACCGGCGGCTAAGGTTCGTGAGAACGGCACTCTCGACGACGGTGAGAAACGGGTGCCTTGACCTGTCAGCTGGGTCACGTATATGGGCTTGAAGATGACCTAGTGACCTCGCCTTTATAGCTGCGACGTTCAGTTTATGGTAGTTCTTTACTAGGGCATAAAAATTGGAACCCATCTTTTTGGCCTTTGAATAGCGCGTCGTACTGTTTTTGGAAGTACTTCCCCGGGAGGCCCGCCCGTTAATAAGTAGCCACTAGAACTTTGATGGCTGAATACCATCCCCACAGCAAGAAACAGAACAGCGAACTGGTAAGCTCAACCTATTGATGCTGGAAAACGATGCTTGAGGGCGCCTTCTGCAAGGAATGCGAGCCGTTGCTTGCGGAGCTCAAGCGTCTGACGAATGAGCATTTCCTTCATGATCATGCTACCTAGCTCTCATTAGGGTGTTGGGAGGTGCTTCACCTCAGCATTCAGGAACTCATTTAAGAGTCTGCAAAATCGAGCTTGCTGCGTTGAACTATTTCTTTCGGCTATTTTTGCTCTGAAGGGAAAGAAGGTTCGGCGATATTATGCGCCCACGCAATTCTGCTAAGATATGGCACAATGATGGATCATACATAATCATAGAAGTTGTTTCTGATAATGAGGGCAGCATGGCGTAACAATTAATCCCTTGAACCAAAGTAATCTGGTCCTTTGTGGGTACAAGTTCCGCGTCATTGCTACGTAAATTGGCTTCCGGGGCACTGCACCTTTATTTGTTCGGTAGCTTTGTGACACGCATCAACTAAAAGTAGCAGCTCGTTTTGTGCCTTCGGTGTTGCATTCGTTTTTTACTCAGCTTCTTGCGCTCTTAAAAAAAACGGTACGAGTTCGGAATCCTGTTAGTGACCCTGGCGTCTCGGTGGTGCTGTCCTTCCCTCTATTGCACTATGCCTGTATATACTATGCGTATATTAGCTACACATGCCTGCTTCCTTCATTTCTTCAATATGACTATGAGGAAAGTGTGCATTAGAACGTTTAAAAATTCATTTATTTAATATTGTGATGTCTTAGTGCGCATTTCGCGTGAAACGCATGATCTGGTGTCTATCATATGCGACTCGTTACCTCTCCTATTTCAAAATTTTACATTTTTCAGTCTCTTTGTCATTTGATAAGGTCTCTTTCAGGTCAGAGAAGAAAGCAAAATATTTTTCTTATTCAGCGTGATGGAAGTGGTTGTTGAGTACAAAAGACATATCCTCTGATCTATCACAAAACTCCTATCATGTCTCCTTTCGGTTAGCCTTTTCTTTTACGTTTTAACATAGTAATGCGATTGGTAGCAAATGGAACTAACTTTCATTATTATCCCAATGGCTAAAACACGAACGGGAGGCGCTGCGCAAGGAGTAAAAGTGAACTCGGTGCCCCTGCAACTAAAATGGGCACTGACGAACTTCGTTCACTGGCCTGCATGCCAAACGACCTCGTGACACGTGCGATCAGACAGTTGTTTGGAAGTCCCTTTGCCCATGGTAGTCTTTCAGCGGACAGGCTCCAATGCTTCGTGAAGGCTTCACAGGCAACAGTGCCAGTGTCCGCCGCGGATGCCTGCATCCATGCAATCAGTGGACTGAATTGAGGCAGAGGTCTTTTGCTGCCTTGGAAGAAGTTCTGTGAGTTTTTCAGACGTGCATATTTACGGTAAATGTGTTCCCGAACATTCACGTGCCCTTTTTTTCCATTTTTATCACGAAAATGCTTTATGCCGGGTCCCACCAAGAAATCTGGGACGTACTTCCGTAACGGAAGTAGATGCCTGAAAAATAAATGCGCATTTTAGCGAAAAAGAGTTGCACTCACTGGGATTCGAGCCCACAACCAGCCAGGGAGCGACGGTATGACCTGGAAGCGCTACCACCACAACACCGACCGACTTGCAAAACGGAGGACGAAACCGGCCTTATATCTTTACTGAACCAAGTTAGCAATTAGCATGTAATATATGTCGGGTTAAAGCAAAGATATTGAACAGGCAGAATTGCTCCTAAATTAACCTAGGCCCCATTTCACTGCACTCTTGGTTCCAAGAGTTGGCACCGCCACCTAAGAACGGTGGAGCGATGTCATAAGTTGTCATGTTAATACGTGCGCCGGCAGTTAGTGCTTCAGTAGTCTCGATACCTGGTCTCGGCATCCTTCTCGGTCTGCCGGAGCATTGCTTCATCCGCGGACGCTATATAATTTGTCTCGTGAGGCATATATGATAGCCAGTTGCGTTGTGACACCCTCTACTCAGTAACGCAAAGACGCTCGCCTACAAGCAAATGATGCGCCTTTCGCACAGCGAAGTGTGCGTTCACAAAATGATCCGCTGAGAAACAGTTCAGTTTTGCGTGCAAGGTTTCATCATAGGGAAAACGAGTTCTCTCTATGGTTTCACCGTTTGCGAAAGCTCCTGGTGTAGGGCAGGTTTTACGCAGGGCGCAGGCGGGTTCAGTGCAGCGTTTCCGGAAAGATGTGAGTCGTTCGAAAGCTTTCGCTTGTGTGCAAGTGTTGAGGATCGCTATGCAGTGTGGAGGTGCAACTATTGGGTACACGCAAGGGGTTCACATATATAGAGCATATACCTGCCGCCGCTCGATTAGGGATGGTAAATTCGATGAACGATTATTCGATTAATCGATTAAATGTACACTGTTAATCGATTAGTCGTCATCGATTTCCACCTTTCAGTTAATCGAATTAATCGATTAAAGCTCTTCGGTTAATCGATTACGGCAGCCCCCCCCCCCCAACACGAACACCGCCCCTTGGCCGGAGCGCATGAATGTGACGCGCGCGACGCCGTGACGCAGGTGTCGAGCGCATATTTTTACGCAAGTCGAAGGAGCTCGGAACCGCAGGCGCCCATACCCAACAGAGACAGAATTGAACTCGGCCTTATCTCCGTCGCCTACACCGTTTTATTGAACCCCCAGATTTTACTGACTTTTCATGCAAGTGCCGCATTTTAATATGCGCCGCTTATTTCTTGACTGGTTAAGTTCTTATTGCCGTTGTGTTTTACTTCTTAGCGAATTAAAGATTATTTTTCACCAATGACAGAAAGAGAGATAATGTATAGGAAGGTAAAGAGGGTGGCGTGATGTAGAACGCCCCGACCTTCTTCTGTACTTTGGGGACAACGCAACAGGAGAAAAAGAGTGATGAAGCATGATGATGGGGATAAGAATGAGTGATCCGTATATACATAAGACATTACTGCTTGCGCAAAGGGGACATGGACGCTAGTAATAATTTTTCATTACGCTTGGTACCAACTGGCCCAACTGTCCGCCTTAACGCCTATATATTCTTTGATAACAGTAAAGCTAGCTTCCCTGCAATGCAGTTAGCCCAACTTCTAGCAGCTATTCACTTCTGCAAAACAACGTGCTATGATGCAGAAAATCGACTCGGCTCGGAAAGTCTATGATGGCTCGGAAAGTCGGCTCGGAAAGTCTATGAAACAGCGTGCTATGATGCGGAAAGTCTACTCGACTCCTCTTGACATAAACACTCATAATAGTCAAACCCCGGCACGTGTAACTGGGACCTCGTCTCCACTTGAAACGTGACAGGAGGCGCCATTAGTTGGGCGAATATACTGCGCAGGGGAACGCACTCGAGGATTATGAAAAAGGTCTAATATTCGCATAATGGAAAGAAGCCATTTTAGCTGCATTTAAGTTTAATAGTCGCTTTTCATAATCCGCATCTTTGCGCATTGTTATACAGAACGTCTAGCATCCAGGGCATTTTTATTGGAAAAATGAGCTTGTAGGATGTGGTAATTCTGTATGGTCGCCTATTTCGGGTGAAATACCGCTTTCATCTATTGCTTGTACTCCCATATCAGCCAGCCTACAGGCCGCCATCTACTGCTGTGGCATGAATGGAGGAGAGTCGCGAAATACTATGCGTTGGGATCTCTGATGCATTAGACAGCGCTCCGTTCAAGCTGTACACGCGATTGAAAAGGTGCGCGTAGCGCCGAGTTAAGTCGGCGACCAGGTGAAAGCTGTGCAATATACTGATACAGCTGCCGTTTACTCTAGCCGAGAGGAAAGACTCGTGTCACTCTATTTCCCACAGATGCCTGCACTGATGGCCTGTTTGAGACCAGTATGTCGCTGTATATTCTCGCATGAGTGACCTCAAGAGGTCACGTCAGTTCGTGGTTATAGTATTATTGACGGCTTCCACAATATCTAACGGACAAACAAAGAATTGTTGCCGTCCCTACAAGAGCGAGCGTCTTTAACTTTGCTTTCCTCCTCGTCTCTTTTCTTTTTAAATCTTTCTCGGTATTGCCTCACCCTCGGCCACGCTGCGTGTTTCCGGTGCGACTTTCCAACTAGTGTGGTCGTCGAAAGCGCCTCCAATTTCGGTTCGCTCTAGTAGGCAGACTTCGACAGAATACGACCTGCTGCCCAATCGTCCGTGGGTCATGGCCACTCAAGAAATCTTGAATCCTTGACAACATCCAACGACGACGGGCTCCCTATGCTTAATGGGCGAATGTGCGAATTTTTACACTGCCGCTAATGCTCACGTGTGATGTCTAGCGCGTCGGATAACTTGTGTCGATATCAAACACAAGCAACGCCTCTCAAACAACAAGACATCATTTTTCAAGCACTTATAAAAATGTCGATTAATCGATTAATCGATGAAAATATCACAGCGAAAACAGTTAATCGATGAAAGGCTAATCCGACCAATGATTAACGATTAATCGAAAAAAAATTTAATCGACCATCCCTACGCTCGATTCGTTTCGTTTCTGGAACGGCTGGGACAGCTGTCCCTTAGTAGGGTGCATTATAGCCCTAAATCGCCTACATTTGTTCTAGGCACATTGCTGCTTATGTGAGGACACAGGTTTCCCTTCCGTGTTATACGGATTATAATGACAGAGGGATCAATCACATTTTTTATGCTTTTCCACCGCGTGGCTTTCACTATCCTATCATGAGGTAACAAAGGTATTGGGGGAAAAAACGGTAGACACAGTACAAACTAGAAGAGGAGCTCAGGGGAAGATAGAGGCTTCAATCGATGAACAGATCGATAAAAGCTACGCAGGACCGCGAATCTCGTTAGAGCCAACGTTTCGACAAATCAGGTTGTCTTAGTCAGGACGGCAACCTGACGTTGCCGTCCTGACCAATGCACTTGTCGAAACGGTGGTTCTAGCGACATTGTCTGTTGTAAATCATTTTTAGGTATTCGTTCATAGACACAGTACAGCAATCCTGCGTGGGTCTTGACGTCAGCCCAAAATTGTCCATAAAGAATCTAATGTACTTAACCAGTTACTCAAGGAGAACGCCGTGACGCAGCCAGGTGACTTTCTACTATATATTTGTAGTGTTTAAAAATGTGAGGAACAGATAACATACGTAATAGATTATTACGGCGTAGTCTTCCAGATGATTTACGAAGCTATAGTCTTGTTTGCATTCTTCCCGTCATATTGGGCTACAAAACACAATTCTAATACAGCCTGCACCTACGCGTTAGGTTTGTATGAAGTACAGCAATTGTATGGTGTATGTATTTTATTCCACAAGCATTTGAAGCTCCGAAGAGCGTGTGAGCAGGCGCGTAGCCAGGATTTTTTTTCGGGGGGGGGGCTTGAAGAGTCAGTGTATACGGCCGTTCAAGCGCGTAGATTTTTTTTTTTTTTTTAGAGGCCCAGCTCCTTAAGGCGTGCGTCGTGCGTCCCCGCTGTATGTAGTAGGTAGCCACCGGCGCGTGCCTGCCGGGAGACACGCACGCGCTCGTGCCTCTCTGTCTTGTGAGAGAGAGACAGAGAGAGAGAGAGAGCGAAAGGCGCGCGTTGATGAACGCTCTACCAGCTCGCAAAAAGGAGAACGCGCCCTCACCCGCGAGTGACAACGTTGGCGCAGGCAGCGTCTCCTAGCAAGTTTCTTGATTGAGAAAAATACCGACTGCTCGCGTTGGAGAAGCGTTCACCGGCAACCCATATATATATATATATATATATATATATATATATATATATATTAGGCACTGGAACTTGACTTGGAATGAAGTGCCGGTGGGAGATTTCACTTGTGCATAGTTGAACCATAATGGTTCGTAGCGTGCGCGTTAACTAAATTAATCCGGAACTCGGCACGATCTACGATGAACATCCCGAGCTTCGCCCACTCATCATCATTCACTCCGTGGATATGCTGTAATTTTTTTATTTTTTTTGGGGGGGGGGGGCGGCGGGGTAGGAGGGGCTTGAAGATTGCATACGACCATTGGGTGGTCTTGGAGGACCTGTCAGGTCGCTCTTATGATTTTGGCATTGTTTACTGCCGTTCTGTGATGTCAGGTCAGGTGTGTAGGTGAAAACTGGAAGCAAGTGGAACTCCGCGCAGAGAAAATTGGCGTGCATGGTGCTCACACAGACTCCTTGTGCAGGCAGAGGCATTACATTGCTCGACTATATTTCCATGTGGTTGCTTACTGCAGGGCAACGTGTGGATTATGATGAGCTCTATGTTAACCACAAGGAAACACCATAGAGTGAAAGACCATATTTTTTAATGCTTTGTTTTTATTGAAACGCAGTAAATCACATAACAAATACTTCGCACATACAAACATTTTGGGTCCGTACGTCAGCATTGATTATAAGTCCAGTCGAGGCCATTCAGCACAGTTAGGATCAAAACTCTGCATGCACCACATGTAGCACAGGTTTCTTCTTGAAGGACGCTGCGACACTTTTTTAACATTGTCTGAAAACGGCGAGCATCAAAAGGCGCTCCAAGGAGCACTGACTCCGTCGCTTGATTTAGAACTAACAATGGTGATCTCGCGAACGCGGAAGTACCTGAAGCAATAATTTATGTTGCTTTTGAGTTCAACATATACAGAAAACATATGTATGTTTCCGTCAGAACAACAAAGGGTTAGACGACGTAAAAGTCTTGACTTAAAAGTCTGTACCACGTCTCTCCTTTGAGTAGCTGAGGCGTTTCCTTTGTGGAAACGGCTTGGTACAACGCAGCAGCGTCGCTCTGCGCTTTTCATAATTCGCCACTGGGCCAGAAACAAGAACCCCAACCGCGTATAGTTCACAGTGACTGATGAAATGCTAACAGTTTTCATAAACAGTAACATGGGAGTGATGGAGTACTAACGTATAAAAGGAGGCACTTGCATTTATGGCACAGTATCCAAAACGTGGAATCTAAAATAAGGAAGCCAACAGAATATGTAACAACACAATGAAACGAGATTAGCGGCTTTTACAGTTTCAGCGGTTTCAATAACTTATTATTGTTTCGGACAATGCAATGCAGTATAAGAAATAACAAACATACAAGGGTCACATAGCACTGCACCAGGATCCTTGATTAATCGTTACACAAAAGGCGGAATACAGAGGAGTAAAAATAATCAGGAAACCGGACACACGTAAAAAAGCGAATGATAATATACGCAGACGTAGCAAAATACATGGCTACAAGTGAGCAAATAATGTTATCCAAATTTCAATGCAATAAGTAAGCGAATAACTTCTTAGCTGGAGTTAAGATAAGTATGAAGTGGAAGACAATTTTTTGGCATATGCTAGACTATTCCAAAGTGCTGCTGCACAAAAGGAGGATAACATTTTACCGTAATTAGTATGATATATGGGTAACAGAAGGTTTTGTCGGGCTGCAACCTTGTGCTAATAGGATTAAGAAGTAGATCAGAACCGGTGAAGTCGTAACCAACTTGTTTAGTTACTAATTTGAGAAATAATAGCGCTACACGATAGTTAAAAACATCTCCAACTTAAGGAATGTGGTTTTTCTTTAGCTCTCAGGAGGTGTTGGAAGAAAAATGGCCTATGAATATGAGCGATGGGAAGAAATCTGACAGTAGGTTTTAAAGCATTTACAGAGCCGCATGCAATCCTTAGAGAAAAGCTAGAGAACAAACCCCAAACGGCGGGGAAGCTTCGCGAAGCGGTCGATGACATCAGAATGATTTATGTTTATATCCCTGTGACAGTAGAGGAGGGCTAGGCCAACCAGCCGCTCCTCGGACATTGTTGAGCGCAAGTAGGTTTTTAGTCTCCTCAAACTGGAGAACGATCTTTCTGCTGTGGCGGTGGTTAGAGGGAGTGTTACCAATATTTGCAGCAACTTATAAATATTGGGGTAAAATGTGCTGTCACAGTGAGGAAGGGCGTCGAGCCCAGTGCTAGGACGCAAGCTTGGTCCTGTTGACTCCCACTTAGTCCACCAGAGCCTAAATTCACCGAGAGCAGCAATTTCATCCACATCGTTAGAGAACGCAAGAATTAGTTCCTTCGCTTGCCTTAGGCGGGCATCATGTGATGGAGGAACTGCTGCGGGAATCAATGCACCGAAACTTTCTATCAACCGCCTGTGATTCTCAAATCGCTGCTTTAGCTGAGAAAGTATAAAATCGATGAAAGGTATATACACGGATCTGCGGAAATATTCCTCTGCACTTTCTGCGTGATCATTTCCGCGATGTTGTTGGAGGCTCCTAATCCTTGGCTTTGCTATTTCAACGTTGTGGCGCTCTCCACACTCTTCAGCCTTGGAGAATACTTCCCCAAAGCACGCCTCGGCGTTTGTTCGGTATTGCTCAATTGTGCGTTGCACAACATCTATGTGACCAATCGCCGTACACATGTCCGAATTTTTTGCCTGAAGTTGTCTCGATAAAGGCAGGGTCACTGCCAGGACGTGCTCTGCGACATGGAGGCCCACAATGAAGGATGGTGATAGCAGGGCAGATATCATATTGTTCGCCTGGGCTGCATTCTCGGAACTCCCATTTAATTCAATTTCAACCAGCGCCGCAATGACACAGTCAAAAAGAGAAACAAAAGAAAGAAGCGCGTCATGCTTTTCCACCCAACGAGTCTCACACAAGCCGAGAAGTCGCTTGCGCCTTGACTCGGATCGCACGTCAGCGATCTTTGCACGCAGCACGTTTGATCGGCTTGCCGATTTGCGAAAGAATTTCGCAGTCTCCTTGACTGTTCCGAAGCAGTGCCTAATATCAGCTACAGAACAAGCAGCACAAAGCACTAAGTTTAAACAGTGGCTGGCACAGTGCGTATACAAAGCAGTTGGGTATTTCTCGCGAATCGCTGCTTGCACGCCATTTGCTTTTCCAGCCATCGCACTTGCGCCATCGTACCCTTGCCCTCGAAGGTTCTCCATATCAATCCCAACGTTCACTAAAAACTTCACAATCTCCCGTGCGATATTCCGGCCACTTTGGTCATCTACAGGAACAAAACCCAAAAGAACTTCGTCAACCTGGTTGCTTCCCTTGTCCAAGTAGCGAGCACATATGGTGAGCTGTTCAATGCCAGCAACATCGGTGGTCTCATCCGCGAGAACAGAAAAACAGCCCGCGTTGTTAATTTTTGACACGAGATTTTCTCGAATGAGGGTGCCGCAGATTTCAACAATCTCATTTTGAACTGTAGGACTTAGATATGACGCATTGCCG
The DNA here is from genome assembly GCA_013339685.2 of Hyalomma asiaticum. Lineage (NCBI taxonomy): Eukaryota > Metazoa > Arthropoda > Arachnida > Ixodida > Ixodidae > Hyalomma > Hyalomma asiaticum. The sequence continues at coordinate 13,762 of JABSTT010003708.1, read as the reverse complement.
GAGCAGTTCTGTATATGTTCTTTAAGGTAGCTGTCTCCGCAACTACTCCGCATGCGTAGTAGTGCTCTGAAGTTGCCTTCATTCTCTGTTGGAGCACTGTCGAGATCTAGTGGCCCGCTGTCATTATGACCACGAAGAGACAGCCCTTGTCTTCCGCAAAATATTATTGTGTCGACTATAGGGGCCAGTCTCTTTCTGTTGTCTTTTATCTGGAGCTTTCTGCTGCTATCAAGCTGTTCAACTACAGTAAGCGCACCACTCGAGAAGGCCTTTATAAAATGATCAGCCGCCGATTGGCTTTCCCGATGGTACACCGTGTTCTCATGTGAATCGAAAAGTTCCAGTGCGTGCTTCCAATCTCGGCAAGCTCTAGACACGAGTGCGCCGGTGGACGCATGACGCCCTTTCCCAACTTCAGGGCGGCAAAAGAGTGCACAAACGCGGCAGAATGAGCCCTCACACAGCGCGGAATAACTCAGCCATGGGTATTTGTCAAGCCACGCCAGCTGAAATTTCCCCTTCTGCTTTAAGTCCTTGACGCACTTGAACTCATAGCTTCTACCAGGTCGCCAGGGGGACGTGAGGAGCTGGTGCTTTAGGACATTGTCAATTTGGTTGACATTTTGGTACAGGCCAATGTCGAGTCTGCTGCACTCTGTCCCTTGGTGTTCTGAAAGAGTTCCATTATTTAGGCGAAGACCTTATATGTATTATGCGGAGTTGCGGACGTTACCGTAAAGAAAAAATGAAGAACAATGTTGCGGAAAACTATATATGGTACAAGAAATGCGGTACAGAAAATACAAAACCTGTTAAACATTAATGCCCTGAAAACTTCCCTCCCCACTGCCACGGCTGAGAACACAAGGTGCCCGACCAGGTGGTGGAAGTCAGGGGTGGCTGGAAGCGCTCAATGAACAAGCTGGCTCATTGCCGCACTGGATAGGCAGGCTGGGATACGCGGCTATGAGCCATGTCAATCTTTACAGCCTGTGCGAAATTACCCACTTGACATTCGATAACCAAAGCCACTGGCTTTCACCTTTACGTCTCTTAAGTGATAGTCCTAGGATTTTTTTTCTTTTTTAAGTGTCCCACTCTTTTTTCATAAGAATCAACATAACAGTTACACTGAGAGGTCCTTGGTCTTCCTGAAGGCGAATATCATCCTGTGCTTGTTTGGGGCTGACATTCCCGGTGGATCTAGGACGCGTTCCTGCATAAGTAGATCATTAAATCATTGCAAAATTCACCACTGTGTGTCACATTTAAATGTAAAATTAGCGAAAATATAATAGATTAACGCAAAGACGACTTTATAGCATGGTATGAACAATTGAAAAGCAATACATATCTTATTTTTGAAGGAGCATTGGGGCTCATCAAATGGCCCATGGTCTGTAGTATGTTCTAACTTCGACATTCATTTGTCCCGGCCGACTGAGCGCGAATACAATACAATCTCGTGGAGACAATACTTTCCCAGGTGGCAAAGAAAAAGAGCTGATAAAAAATCTACCAGAGACGCATTCGTTTCCTCACCGTTAATACAAAGGTCCTTCACTTGCGCACACTAATGGCGCAATGATAATTTTAATATAACTTGCAACGATGCCGAGATGCTGCGTAAAACTTCCGCAATACCAAACTGTCGCTAAGGTGCCTTTTGTGAGTCCATTTATGCATTGATGTCTACGCCATCCTGATATACTGTGGAAAACCCTCCTGAACATTGTATCATTTTATGTATTTAGTATTTACGGTTTTCTCACCAGCACTTATATATTTACTACACTATGGGAGCTTATTCTAACAACCAATCAAAATAAATCAGTACGTCTGCATGAAAAGCGAAGACTCGTCTAGGATTTGATTCCAAGTATATAGCCTCAGTACATCTCGGGTTAGATACAGCTACACAGCTGTATCAGTCCTGTGTACTATTAACACCTTTTTTGAAATACTTATTTCGTTACAGTTAAATGCATTCGTCCTGAATAACATCATACTACGGCCCCAGCGATATAGCTTTGCCTCTGACAAATCTGTAAGCACCGCCATCGACCTTTCCGCAAACAATTCTCGGCGCATTTTAAAAGCTGGGCAACGAAGTCGATATGTTTTTGAGACACTATGAAAGCCTTCGGTATGGTTTACCACGTCAAGATCAAAGTAAATTTAAAATCCTAAGACATTGCCTGAAACGCGCAGGAACTTTTTTTTAGTTATCTTGTGTCATGCAGTCCGCCATTTGACCATTTGCAAAAATTGACTTTCCTGCAAAAGTTGGCTTTCCCGAAAGCATATCTCCGAACCAAGACTTCTCGTCCACAGATTTCCTTCCTGCTCTAAGCGTGTGAACTTGGTCCCGCTATTCATCCCGTTCAACGGCCGTCCCCGCCTTTCCTTTCTTTCGCTTCTGCCCCTCTCTGTTAATCGCTGAACTCGCTGCGAGACGGCTCGCCCCCCGCAAAATTTTGAGAAGCTTTCGTGGTGCTCGTTCACGTCGGATGGAGTGTGCAGGCGTTAACGCGCTTAGAGCACAAAAGCATTCTCAAGAAGGCGAGAGCTTTTGGTTGTAATTCGGAGTCTGCCGAAAGTAAACTATGTAATGTCAGGATGATTGCTATTAGTCGCACGAATATCGAGTCACATTATGTCTCCCACGACACCTCGCGTTCATTCCATGAGGTTAAAATGTCAAAAAAGATGTCAACTTTGCGAAAGAGTACAGAGGGTGAGTTGACACCCAAGGGTCAATTTAGACTGGCATTTACATTGGAAACAGCAAATCAACAGTGTTCATAAAAAACTTGACTATAGTTCTTGCATCTTTGCTGGCGCTAGGGGCAATATGTTTACCGTGACTTACCTCAGGCCTCGTACTCTTCTTTTTTTTTTTAATTTCGTTGACACTAAGGTTACTCTAGCAGAATAATGCACATAATATTTTTTACTGCCTTACTGTGGTCACAAAAACGAGCTCTATGAACGTATTTTTTATCCGTCGTACAAGTAATCATACGATTTCGTTTGCAACTGCAGGCAACTAGACGTACACCTGCTTAAAACACAAGATAGTGCACACATATTTCTCCTTTCCTAATACCATATCTACATTCCCCGCGTCTGCGCCCCAGGCAACCAAATAATGGCAGTATAAATCCCCCCCTCCCCAATTGTAGCGACGTATATGATGAACGATCGCTCGTGTATTTCGATGATATAACCCGGAATGATATGCGCATTGAAACAAAAGTTGCAGGAAACATTCATCATCCATGAAGACGCTTTTTTTTTATTTACAGTAGAGCACCTCGATCAACTTATTCAAGTGCTTGCTTGCAAATGCACCGTTCTCTGCCTCACTTGCTTTTATTCAACTGTACAATATTAAGAGGCCAGCGGCGGACTGTCAATGCTCTTTTGGAAGTTGATCTGATACAAGCTAAAAATGGTATCAATTCAAATAGTTTTGTATTCATTTTCTTTGCGCATTATACAATAAACCATTGACTGAGTCTGATTGATAATCTCGGCGACAGTAGCGGCTTCGGCTATTATGGCTAACAAGCGCAACTTGCTACTCAAGAAATGAAATTAACGATAAATTTCCTGGCAATAACCATGAACTACGCAAACATTTAAAAGGCATTAGGCATTATTTAAACATTTTCAGATAATTCAGATATCATCCATACAGGCCAACTTAGCGCCATTGCAAGGTGACTATATCGATTACATCAGTTAACATGCAACGATGCAAGTTGAAAGACATGTACTTACCGCTCGAGGTCTCGCTCATATGTTGGCGTTTCGAAGATGAGCTTGCCCAGAAGTCGGAGAGTCGCTTCTGCCCTTGGGACATATTTTCGTGAAAGCGACGATCCGCAGATGACCATCGGGTCTTCAAAGAGTGTCGCGACCTCCGTCTGCTCGTAGCGGGGCTGGTGACCGTGTAGCAGTGGTCGTGGTTGTCGTAAGGAACGCTGACGGTGAGGATAAAGCCGAGAACGCGCTCGGCGAACCACAGCACAGCTTTTTTTCGACTCGCCATTGCCCGTTTTTAAGTTGTGGATAACACTGCCAAACAATGCTGTCCAATCGCGAGGTTCGTAGAAAGTTCCTCTCACTGCAGCACAGCCTCCTGAAGGGGACATGCCGGGCGCGCTCGTTGTGAGCATATCGAAGGGATCAACAAAGATGACGAAGAAGAAACTACATTAGGCCATCCATGAGGCTTCAAAGAAACAACTATCCAACCCATTAGGGACACTGCTCAAAATGACACAGCAGAGATACTGTAGATATGTTCCCTGCGGGAGCGCAGAAACCGCACGAAGTACGGCGTCGCTGGCCCCCCAGCTGCAACAGGAAAAAGAGAAAGAAGCCCGGCTGCTGCATACAACGCATACCATGAGTGTTCCCAGTCGCAGCCGTGGAAGAAAAGTCGTGTGATACAAGGAACAGCGGCATACTTTGCTTTGAAGTTCGTTCGCTAGCTTGATAGCTTTCGCCCGCAAACGACCTTCCTCCAGCAAACTGCACACGTAGACGGATACGCAGCCTGACCGCTTCCTTTTGTCACATAGGACAAAAGTACTGCATTGCATGAGTGGTACTACATTGCGAAGGTGTGTCTAACGCCGTCGTTGTGCTGCTGGGGGTGAAGATCGCCGGCTCCCCTTCAGGCCGTTTTGTGTTCCCCACTGCCGCCGAGCACCCACTGGTTTCTCTCACTGGGAGTGATTTAGTCACACCTGGCACTCGTTGCCGCCAGTGATCTCCAGTCTCGTTAAAGTGGCCTCTCCTTTCCACTCTCTTCGTTCACTCCCCTTTTCCTGTGACTGCTTCGGCTAAGGCTCCTCCTTGTGCTTTGAACTTTCTTTCTCCTTCCTGTTCTTTCTTACACCCTTCCCTTTGAGTGTACCGGTTGCGGTGTCCTCTCCGGAAAGACAGTTACCGTGCACCCTCCTCCACCATTCTATCTTTCCGTGCCATCAAGAATATATCATCTCCTAAGGTCTCCTCAGTCGAGAGACACTTACCGCGTGAAGTCCAAACCGAATTTCCTTTCCGAAGAATCTACGTCTTTAAGGCCCTTATCATAAAACCGATCAATGACAGGCGTCTTTCGTTTGCCACCGTTGCTTTACTGCAGAAAAAGACGTGACTTTCCTTGCTATAGCGTGGCGAGTTAATCACCTTTGCTCCGTTGAACAGGCCGCGTTCTTCCTTCTTTCAAGCCCCTAGACGTCAGGCGGTCGTTGAGAGGTGAATTCCCGTAGCCACACGTTCCAAGGATATGCGCCTTTGTTCATCGTGACGAGTCAGCATAGCCAGCCCGGCGCCGGCTCGAAAAATTTCGGGGGGGGCTTCAGCCCGGTCAGCCCATGCCTGCCTACGCCACTGCGTGTGAGTAGTCTTATAAACACTGATTATCGTTAGTTCTGTACATATATACATTGCCATTGTTTTCGCAAATACATCCTGTAGCTATCTGTTATTGCATGTAAAAACACCGTTGCAATCTTGCGAAATATGCATCTCATTGTACTTTTTATAATGTACTTCTACTTTCTTGAGCTTTGCTTTCATTTTACTGCGTTGTACTTTGTTTCTACGTTGCGCGCATATTCGCTGTACCAATTATGTTATGGCCATTACGGCCAACAGTGTTCGGAAATAAATGAATAAAATAAATAAATTCTGGAGCGTCACTTCAGAAGCTGGATTCCTAACGGCATTAACAAGGGCACATAACAGATGTAGATGAGCCCTGGCAAGGACATGAAATATCAATCAAAGAAACAGATAAAAAGCGAAAATTATGACGCCAGTACTGGAAGATAATATCCGCTTATTCGAACGCCCGAGTATTGCGATAATATAAAGCAGATAACTTCCAAATAAGCGATCACTCGGGCCACCCGATTTTGGTACTCATATAACCGGTGAATCGCATGATCGGTGGTCCGGTTTCGCTCCTAAACAGGTGTATTGTTGCTGCATTACTAGCGTGTCGTCCAAGAGGAACACAGTGGCAGACCGCATGACTAGGCATGATCCGCGTGGAATATCTAGAGCTTTGGAGCAAAAGCACGCGTGGTAAATAGTCGCACGTGCACCTCCAACAATAATCACTAACAACACTTGTACTGGCTTCGATAGCGAGAAACTTATAATCGCAGATAGATCATCTCCTACACTTTATTTGTGTGTTTTGGATACCGCAAATGAATCTCTCTTGAAAAGCAACAAAAATTCTCAAACGCCGTAGTCTGTGCCTCACATGACGTCACGTGTTCAAAGAAGCTGTGTTTGAAATCGAATTGCGACCACCCTGGTGCTTGCAGCTCAACAATATTTGGCTCACTTGTTCTCAGGACCTTGCATGATTGATCGGCAAAATTTCCTGACTATGTTCTAAAAGTTTTACACGTCTGATTTAAAAGCTTACTGCGGTGCTCCAACGGTCTCCAGGCTAGAAGCAAACTACGAATAAAAGGCCACCATGCCCAAGACTGGCGTCATTTGGGCTGGATTTGTGGGCTTTGGCGCTCCTTCTTCTGAGCTGACGCTCCCGAATTTGTTTTTTTTTCTTCATTTATTTCCGAACAGTGGTCGCCGTCATGGCCATAACATAGCGGGTACAGCGAATAGGCACGCAACGTATAAACAAACTACAACGCAGTAAAATAAAAGCCGAAGTACTACTTCAAGATAGTAGAAGTACATTATAAAAACCACGATGAGATACATATTTCGTAAGATTGCAAGGGTGTTTTTACTGCCGTGATTACAGACCCCTAAGGCTGTGTTTCTTTACGAAATATCAATGGCCTTGATACCAAACTTCACTTTGAAAAAACTTTCATTCTTCTTCTTGACGCATCACACAGTGCAAGTGCATTTGCAAGTACATTTTGCAAGTCAGGAGCTCCTGTACTTCCAGAATATAGGCAGATATAATGGGGAAGCTTCCACAGAAGTCAGTGGGTTAAGAAAATAGTGGTATGGTATGCAGCCTAACGCCACGTTTTCAGCAGGAATAATGTCCGATGGAACCCGAAATAATGCAGACTGTCGCCGTATCCGTTAAAAGAGGAAAAGTGACGTCATGTTGTCAGGGACATGATTCACTTTTTAATTGCGCAGCGCTTTAGGAGGTCAGGCTGTCGGCGCCTCACGTGTCGTGATCACGGTCGGTCTGTGGGCGTCAGCAGCGTCATGATCACTCAAGGGAGAAGAGCCGATGCACTGGAGTCCTTGACGCGATACTCGCACTCTTAGCCTCACTCCACTGCTGCATTAGAGAGGAAATAACGAAAGGAACAAAGAAAGAGGAACTCCGCGGGTATATGCGCCAGAGAAAGCGGGTGTGTGCGAAGCAACACCTAACGCAGCTTATGAATAATTCATATAGTAGCATTGCAAGGGATGAGAAAGGGAAGGGAGGGTGATGTGGAAAAAAAGTAGGAGGGTAAAGCGTGGCATAATCCGGTGGAGTACGCCATAGAAAGTGGTTTTGCATAGTACTGACCTCGCGATCAAACACAGTGGGCGCCTAGCAGCGAGTGGACGAAACTCCCTAGTGTAGATAGCTCCTTGCGTCGTCTGCTAGACACTGCGCTTTTGCATGCGCGCGTACGACACATATATCCTCCAATATGTTTCTTCCTTAGCCGGTGCAGTGCTGAATGCTTTCATATATTCATCATCGTCGTCATCATCATCATCATCATCATCATCAGCCTTTCTAGATCACTGCAGGGCAAAGGCCTCTCCCATAGATATCCAATTATCCCTGTCCTGTGCTAACTGCCCCATTTATCCCCGCAAACTTCCTGATCTCATCTGCCACCTAAATTTCTGTCGCGCCGTGCCACGCTTGCCTTCTCTAGGAATCCACTCTGTTACCCTTAGTGACCAACTGTTGTGTCGTCTTCGCATTACACGGCCCGCCCACGCCCCTTCTTCCTAATTTATATTCATATCTCCCTAACCCGTGTTAGTTCCAAAACTCACTCCGCTCTCCTCTTGTCCCTTAAGGTTACAACTACCATTCTCCGTTCCATAGCTCGATGCGTCGTCCTCAATTTAAGCTGAACCCTCTCAGTTAGCCTCCAAGTTTCTGCCCCGCAGGTGAGTACCAGTAAGGTGCAGCTGTTATAACTTGTACACTATCCTCTTCAGAGACAATGGTAAGCTACCATTCATTATCTGACAATGCTTTCAGAATGCACTCCACCCCATTCTTATCCTCCTAACTATCTCAGCCTCGTGATTCGGATCAGGGTTCCCTACCTGGCCTAAGTAGACATATTAACTTCTTACAACGCCTCGCCAGCTATCTGAAATCGCTTTGCTCGCCCAAGGCTATCGAACATTACTTTGGTTTTCCGCACAATAATTTTCAGGCCCACTGTTCTACTTTGCCTGTTTAGGCCAGTAATCATGCTTTGTAGCTCATTTCCCGAGTTAATCATACATTCTTATCTAAGCATAAAAGTATTTGTTAAAGTATTATTTGGCATTGAGCTGCAGTCTTTGATCTTTCTTAAAATCAATGCACGCCTCTGTCGTGAGCGTGTTATGTCATTGTCGCGCCTTCGGTTCGGTACAGTTACTTGTTGGGTTGCGGCTGTGCATTTCAAGTATACTGCAAAGTGCATCTGAATAAGTTAAGTGGCAAACATCGACGTGGAAGTTCCGTGCTGTAGCGATATCGTCTAGCTATATGTGATTGTGAGCATGACAGAAAATAGAAGACATTTTTCGCTTGAATACTCTAATTTGTTTATGTTAACAAAAAATAAAGCTTTTCCTGTCACGGTGACGCAAGTAATCATGCGAAGAAAACCATGCGTTTGGGTTGCAAAATATTTACTTAGTATCGGCGTCTGTCAAATGTCGCGATGTTACTGAACCAGCGTGCACAGTCACGTAGTTTGAATAACACTGCCAGTTAAATGGCTTATGTTTCACGGAACATGACATGCAAAGCATTTAAACGCATGTCTGCGTGCAAGTGATACAGCAGAGTACACAAGCTCCTACTTCAGCTCCATGCTAAGTGACAGCCCCTTTTTGTTGTTGTTGTTGTAGCCAACAGTGAAAAATGAGTGAGAATTGAACACCAAACTCTTTCATAGCCAATGCCAACGTTGTAGAGACAAGAGAACTTAATTGTGATGAAGAAAAGAAATAGGCGGAGAGAACCGCAGGTGAAGTCAAACTGTGAGGCAGGTTGTTGTCAATGCTCCGCTGATTGTCATATCACGCTTTCTTCGCTCGCAAAACATTTTCCTTGCTTCCTGCACTGAAGTGAGATTGAAGGACGTATGCATTACTTTTTCACTGCAACTAATGCTTTTATTTAGCTGACAACTGCCTCAAACCGCTCACAACCGAGCGCCGCTGTGTGCATTTCAATTCGCGCCGGCGAACGCCTATTCACACTAAAGCAGTGACGGCGCTTCCACCTACATGCGATCTCGACGCCAGTAGTATAGAGAGGGCGTGGGAAATAGAACTGATAGTTTGAAGTGATGTGATAGTGAGCAGGAAGGAAAAGAGAAGGCGAGAAAGTAAAGCGTGATATAGCCTTAAGCGGTATAGCAAGGGAATGGGAACGAGAATTGACCCGCCACGGTGGTCTAGTCAGGGGGATGAAACTTCGCGGTTTTTCTGTCCCATGACCGCAGCGATCCTAATGTTTGGGGGCTGTACTATCTACGAGCATAAATGAATGTTGTCGTTCTATCTTATATTTATTACCAGGTAACTTATTAACTCCGGAGTTTTTAATATGCAAGTGAGCCTAAATATTGCTGTTCGAGATTGCGAAAATACGAGCGCCGCCCGGAGTGGAAACGGGAATCGCACAGTCGTCCTGTCTCTCACGGCGAAAGAGGGGCGTTTCCTGTCGTGCGCCCATGTATGCTACGGCCAACGGTGTCCCAAGGGCCGCTTTTACCACCGTAAGGTTTGTTTCAGCCAAACGCTTGCAAGCTTCAGCGGAACAGACGCATGAATAGATTCGCGCCGTCATCACAAAGAGTGCTGTGCTGAGTGGTGTGGAAATTTTTCTCGCCACACCGGTATAAAATTCTTTCGGAGCCCGGCGGACGAAAGGTACGATCTTCATGCTGTTCGTTTTGTTTTTCTACGCTTGCACGGCATATCAGGATGCGGATGCAGCAGTAGCTGTGTAATAAAACGTGCAAACTAACTCTGGTCTTTATTCTTGTATAATTTATGTGTACACGTAAACATGAACAAAGTCCTACTTAGAATAAGCGGCGCAAAATTAGGTGGATGGGCAAATCTTCATCAATGAAAAGCAACGATTGCCGTTTTTATCATGTGGAGAGTCGCGCAACAGGAAGAAGGTCGTGCGCCCGCCATATGAATACCTTTCACTCGCTCAATTTGGCTTGCTGGTGCATCCCAATTTAATTTGGCGATTTGGCGATAAATCACCCCCCCCCCCCCCCCGCCACTCAGATCCTCAGTCCTCTTCAAGATGGCGCCCCCCAGTGCGTGTCTGCAATGCGCCGCCATGTTTTAGTACCGCCCTCAAACACCAGGCGTTCGTCAGGCGCTGCGAGCGAAAATCGCGTTCCGTGGATGGTATAGGAAGTTTCACTCCCCTGGTCTAGTGGCTATGGTACTCGGCTGCTGATCCGAGGGTCGCGGGATCGAATCCCGGCTGCGGCGGCTGCATTTCGATGGAGGCGAAGTGTTGAGGCCCGTATGTTGTGCGATGTCAGCGCACGTTAATGAACTACAGGTGGTCGAAATTTCCGGAGCCCTACACTACGGCGTCTCTCATAATCAGACCTGGTTTTGGGACGTTAAACCCCACACAACAACAACAACGAGAATTAAGGGTGAGGGAAAGGAGCAGATGGGAGGGTGAGGTATAGGATAGCCATATACAGTATACTGTAGCTACCGGCGGGAAGAGAAAAGAGGATGAGGACGACTGATTGAGGGTAAGGAGGAAAAAAGGAGAAGAGTGCAACATATAGAGATATTAAGAGGACAAGAAAGCGTTTACAACGAATCCAGTTAAAAATGGTTCACATAAAGCAGATTAGTAAACAAAATAAAAGTTACGCACTAATGATAAATAATTGTATAAAACATCAAATTAAGGAAAATAATTCGACAACATCGACGATAAACAACAGAAACATAAGGCAAACAGACGAGTCACTTCGTACGGCTTTCACTGCAGCAGATATTGCTTCGTCTTTGCTGGATGAACGGCTTGCTACATCAATTACGAGGCAGGAGTAACGCACACCGCGTTTTGTGTATGTGTCGCAGTTTCGCGACTAGATTCGCATTGTCCAATACCTTACAACTGCACACGAATCTGCTATAGGCTGCATATCCGTTGAAATAACGAATCCAATGAATAACAATGTGCGCTACATGCTCTGGCTTCACGGATTTAAAACTCTATGAAAGGTGGATACGTGACTTAGAGATCCTTAATAAAATGTGAAAATTTACCATGCTTCCTGAGTCTATTGCCTTGGGCATTTAATTTTCTCTGCTGGGTGTTCTTATTTTGTTTTACTTTTGGTTTTTCTCTGCATCTCCCTCCTATGGAAATCCGTCTTCATGGTTGGGATCCGATGCCACCACCTCAAGATTAGAAAGCCAATGCCTTGCCATTCAATCACAAAAGGGGAAAGGGGGGGGGGGGGGTGTCCGAAGGATAGGACATCGATTTTAGGGGCGAAGCTCCTTAAAGCGGCACCCGTTCGTCCCTCGTCGTAGTCGTAGTAGTGCGTAACCAGTCTTACGCTTTGATCTCCAAGGTGGTGCCGGTGGGAGATTTCTCCTGTGCGTTGTTGAACAATAAAAAATTCGCAGCGTGCGCGTTAACTAAAAGCCGAATTCTTCTGTCTCTCATTCCCCATTAGCAGCCATTTCGTGCGTCCCCGATGTATGTAGTAGTAGTAGTAGTAGTAGTTAGCAGTAGGTAGCCACCGGCGCGTGCCTGCTGGAGCGCACGCACGCGCCGAGGGCGAGCGCGTGGCACCTGGCGCTCGCCCTCGCCGCGAGCGCCGGGAGCCACGCGCTCCCCGGCAAACTCGACACTGCCCCGGCAAACGCGAGAGACAACGTTGGCGCAGGCAGCGTCTCCTAGCGAGTTTCTTGATTGAGAAATACCGACTGCTCGCGTTGGAGAAGCGTTCACCGGCAAAACCCATATATATATATATATATATATATATATATAGGTGTGTCTGTAAGGGCGCCAAGGAGTGCATTATCCAGACTAATTTCACCGAGCCGAGGCAAGATGGCGTCCAACCGCTAGACAAGAGATCGTCCTCGTCGTCTTCCACCCTTGCCTGGCTCATACCTTCATTGCCCGTCTGATACCGTAGCAATATATATATATATATATATATATATATAATGTCCCAAAGAAAAATAATTCGGATAAATGCTTCCGAAGCGCGGAATCGAACCAGGAACCTCTCTCTCCGCAGCGCGTGGCGCTAACCACTACGCCACAAAGAGCAAATCCTTCAGGGAGCTAACGGCGTGCCTTATATACACACCCTTTATCCCTGGCAGGACTCAGAGACGGCAGGCGCTTATAAGCGTTTTTAAGTAGCGTTTATAAGGAGCGCAACGGGTGGCCTCCTTTGCAACAGGAGCGCTGTTCAAACTGAGAGTATCCATTGTGACAGCTTATTGGCGCTCGTTCGGCGTATATCTGTGTGTTCGTTTCATGCGTGCTTCGCTTGATAGTTCGCGCTCATCTTCTGTTTGTTCATTTAGCGGCTTCCCCTGGCTTTGTATGCGTAGCTTTGTGACACACAACGTATAAAGTCCTTCGTACCAGCACGCGCTGCCCACGGGAGGCCCTCACTTAGCAAGTGCATGCTTGCTACAAAAAATATTTCTCCTGAAGCTGCGAGCCTCAGTTTGTATAGCATTACGGCTTCTTGCTATCGCATTCATTGCTTCGCCCTTGCTGCGAAACTGTTACATTTTAACCGCCTTTTGAATTGCCATGTGTCGCGAGAAATCCGAGATTTGCGTTTTCTTTTCTTTACCAAGCAAGGATTTAAAAGATCGTTAAAGTTATTTCGAAGTGTATGCATGTCTGTGCTAGTACAGAGGAACGAGTCCAAACCAAAAGAAAGCATGTCCAATACGACATTATCTGCGCGGGAATACTTCGGCACGGAAGTGACATCAGCAGAATTGTTCACTGCAGATTGGTCAGAAATTTCATGCACCACATCGCACTTTGCTTGCCCATAATATATCCACCCAAGAAAAAAACAGATCGACGATAGAGCAGTGTTTACGTTGTATTCTTGTGAAACCCTGCATTACTTGGCGCAGATCAAAAGAAAAGGTCCTATCAAACAACCCTTCCTGCTGTTAGAAACATCTAGTGTGAAGGTTCGCTAGTCCACGTGGGGCATCTTGAAGTCTCGGCCTAGAATTAGTCGATCAACAGGCATATGCGATCAAGTACCTTTTAAAATAAGCAAATAAATCAGCAGAGGAATTCCTTGGTGAGGTACCCCTAATACATATCTACTTGCGTCGTGGTGGGCTTTAGGAAGTATGTCCTGAATGTTCTGTATATCTGGCATCATCATAATTTTGTAACGCCCCCCGTCCGCCCCCCCTTTGCTCCCTTGAACTTTCCTGTGCACAGGGAGCAAACTTATCTTTTATAAATATGTTTACCCATACTACCGTGGGAATTATT
>JABSTT010003707.1:0-26654 GCA_013339685.2 Hyalomma asiaticum | reverse complement strand
CACAGAACCCTTATGTATGCCCAACACATCGGTAATAATGAGGACACAATTTGCAGAAAGGGCACAGGTGAATAATATTGGGACACATTGTTGCATCGGCAGCTCGCATGCCGTAGGCGCTGGAGTGTTTGTCGTCACCGAGAGATAACTTGTACTCCTAGTTTTCGTGCTCGTCGACTGAAGCTGATGGGGCGAAGATTGCATTCCTGTGGAGTAGAATGGGTAGTTTTATGCCTTTTGCGTCGTTTCTGATGGTGTTGTCGCGGTTGCTTCGGTCGTATACGTGCGGCCCTGGTCTCCGATGTAGAAGGTATCTCGGCCACTTTCCCATTATGTGAAGTCTGCTTACATCATGAAGTGGCCTTCTGTGTATAAAGCTTGCTGTTCGGCAACCCTCTTTATTCCGTAATTGAGCTTTCGATGAAATTTGCGTTCGTCGTTGTCTTTGTAGGCGCCTCTGTGGTGGCTTCTCGCCTTCGTCAATTTGCTTGTGTGCGACTGTCGCTGATGTGACACTCCTTCAGGGAAGCTCCGATTCTCTACAGAGCTCGATGTGTTCAACACGTTGGTGATGCCCGGTAAAGTGCTCTGGCGATCACAGGGCAGCGAAGGTATTGTGCTGGAAGGCTTTCCAGATGCTTGTACGATACCGTTCGTTGAGAACGCATGTGTCGCACGGTAATATGCGGTGCTTGGTGCACTCGAAGCTTCTGAGTTGTTTCGTGGTTCTTGATAAGTAACTGTGTCAAGGGAGTTCCGCAGAACTTTCGTCTCAATTAGAGTTCCAGCGGTGAATAGTTCGGCTGTTTCATATGGAAACGAATAGTGTTCCTCGTCTAGAAAACATGCACTCTTGGCGGTCTCAGCGCAATGTGCTGGGTGGGAGTAAGTTTTCTCTCTGTCATCAGGAGCGGTAAGTGCCTTTTTGCTTGAATAGTTGAGATTCATGTTTACTGGTGCTTCCATGTCGCTTCGATCTTCACACGGCTGAGCGGTGATTGTTATCGCAGAAGACATGGCCTGGCCAGCCTTCGAATGAGCAGGCGTGGCTTTTTGCGGAACTGTAGCGCTAAGGTCCCGTAGCTCGTCAGCCAACACGAAAGGACTATCACATGGTTTAGTATTTTCTCTGCGCAGAACCCCGTCTACCGTGGACGTAGTAGCCCTGCGAGGCATGCGGGGACCATTGCGAGCCACAGAAGAGGCATTTGTTGCAAAGCCAGGTGGTGGCCTACCTGTGCGAGACGACGAACCAAATGCATGCGATGGTTGAGTAATGACTCCAGCACTACAGCGAAGCGAAGAGGTAGACTTTGGCGACTTTTCAGCAGATCGGAAGGCTGGTGGGAGGCTGCGCCTTTTGGGGATATGGCTTCGATGTATTTCAGTGGAAGCAGGGTTTAGGTTCACTGTTGGGAATTGTAGATTCGTGCTCGGCGTTCGAATGCGTTTCATATACTCAGGCGAATTATAACATGGCACAATCGTGGACGCATTCCTAATATCAGGCCATGTTCCGCAAACCCGATTGCCGCGTGAAGACTGCTTGTGATTGTGCCGAATGAATTGAAATGTCTCTGCCTGGTTATTTGCCGATGAATCTTGATGGTATGCTTTAAATCTGGTGATCATTTCCTCCTTAATCTTTTTCCACATTTGATCGTTTTCGAAGATGTACGTCAGATAATATCGCTAGGCCTCACCGGTGACGTAGTCATTGAAGTTAGCGATCATTTCCCGTTCCGACCACGATGCAGCGTAGCGTGGGGTTCGAAGAGGTCGAACCAGTCCTCCACGGGTCCATCGTCCGCTGATCCGGTGTACTTAGGAATGCCGAGGTCTGCCCGTGATGCTGCCATGAAGGTGGTCCCTGTTCAGAGCAGATGTCTGGTTATGTGTTCGACGTTCAGTCACGGCACTGTGTTGACAGCGTCGTTGATGACGTGAAGCTGACGCGGTGGCGGCCAGGTCGTCATCCTGTCGACTCGTGTGACGCTATAAACGGGAGCCGTGCCGTGGTACGAGCGCCATGGTTTATTCTACTGCACGCGCCTCTTCCGCATCGTCGGCTTCTCCTGCTATCGCCCGCTTGTTACGTCACATACTCATATATACTCAAAACCGCTTTTGCTTCTGTCACGGTCCTCACAGAACCCTCATGTATTTTTCCGTATTAATAATTAACAAAGAACGAAAATTTCGCCGACGTCATACTGCGTAGCGTCAACTGCAACACCGATACTCACATTTTCAAATCCGAACTTGCGGGTCGAGATAGCTAGTTGTCAGAAACCACTCCGTTCGAGGCTGCTCAGAAGAGAAAAATTCAGGAATGTGTAGCACCTTTACCTGCATAAAGAGCCGCGTGGCCTTCCGCTGCGAATGTGATCCGTCAGACGGTAACGAGTAAACAAATCAATAAGATTTGCCGCGCATTTTGTTCAGCCTTGTTAGGAGATGGCTTGGGCAATAGTGAGTAGGCTGAAGATACATACACCGAAGGAATAATATGGTATGAAGACACTGCATACTCGTAGTTGAATTCCTCGAATTCAATCAGCGATAATGTCACCTGTGTGAACTACAATAACAATGGATTATAAGGAGACCGAAACGACTCATAGACGAGCGAGCAATGATACAGAAAGCGATGACTTGAATTGCAAGAAGCTATAGCTCCGCACATATACATGCATCTTGCTCTTTTTGCAGGGTAATAATAATAATAATAACAATAATAATAATAATAATAATAATAATAATAATGTGTAATGACAACCGAGGAGAAAAAATGCACAGCATATCCCCGGAGTAAGTGATGATGAGTGGGTGAACCTCCGGATGTTCATCGTAGATCATGCCGAGTTCCGGATTAATTTAGTTAACGCGCACACTACGAATCCTTATGGTTCAACTACGCACAAGTGAAATCTCCCACCGGCACTTCATTGCAGGCCAAGATCCAGCGCCTATATGTATATATGGGTGGCCGGTGAACGGCCCTCCAGCGCGAGTAGTCGGTATTTTAGGGGCGAAGCTCCTTAAGGCGTGGGTCGTGCGTCCCTAGTAGTAGGTAGCCACCGGCGAGTGCCTGCCGGGAGGCACGCACGCGCTCGCCCGCGAGAGACAACGTTGGCGCAGGCAGCGTCTCCTAGCGAGTTTCTTGATTGAGAAATATATATATATATATATATATATATATATATATAGGCACTGCATCTTGACTTGCAATGAAGTGCCGGTTGGAGATTTCACTTGTGCATGTGCATAGTTGAACCGTGAGGATTCGTAGCATGCGCGAGATGTTATAAAACTAGATGGCGGTACTTGTAGTTGATGATGAAAGATGCGAGATGTTATAATAGTTTGATGACATTTACTCAAGTGTTTCACATTTAATTGTGGGGCGAATTCCACGGAAGAGTTTCACGGTTTACCGATGATTCCTTCCGGAGCTTCGCCCCACTCATCATCATTCACCCCGTGAATATGCTGTGATTTTTTTCAATCAAGAAACTCGCTACAAGACGCTGCCTGCACCAACGTTGTCTCTCGCGGGTGAGGGCGCGTTCTCCTTCTTTGCGAGGTGGTAGAGCGTTCATCAAAGAAACAGCGTTTCCATAGTCAACGCGCGCCTTTCGCTCTCTCTCTCTGTCACAAGACAGGAGATGGAAGAGTGAGAGAGCTCGCGCACCGGGAGGCATGCGCCGAGGGCGAGCGCGAGCGTGGCTACGACGCGACAACGAAACTGCGGGCACCGCAGTGCCATCTATTGATCAATTCAGGTACTAGCTAAGCAGCACCGCAGCGCCATCTCGTGATCATCTGAGATCATTCAAGAG
The DNA here is from genome assembly GCA_013339685.2 of Hyalomma asiaticum. NCBI lineage: Eukaryota > Metazoa > Arthropoda > Arachnida > Ixodida > Ixodidae > Hyalomma > Hyalomma asiaticum. Next base: position 22,812 of record JABSTT010003707.1, on the reverse strand, counting down.
CGAGCGCATTCAAGAGCGAGCACGAGACCTAGCGGTCTCGTGCGCCATGCGCTCCCATACTATGCGTTCCCATACATCTGAATCAAGCGAGCACTGCAGCCCCATAACGTCATCTAGTGAGCACTTCACGAACTAGACGAGATGGCTACGAGGGACAACTACAAGGGATGGAACGACCCACGGCATAAGGAGCTTCGCCCCTAAAATATACAGGCCTGTTACTATGTCGCCTGTTCTATTCGCCCATATCTATATTTTAGCTGACCCCACCCAGCTCTGCTAGCGCAACCGTCTGGGCCTCCGCGCGAGTTCGCGCCATTACACTAGGCCTTGACTGCGAGTGCAAAGAGCTGCCGGAATGTCTCTTGCGGACTACACTAGCTATGCCGCTGTGGTTCACATAAGCTACGCAGCGACTTCCCTTCTGGAGCTACCACGCATGGCTCTGGTGGGCGAAATCGGCTGCAGCGTTTCGACCAGTGCTGCCGCGGCTGTAAGCATGGGGTTCTTCAAAATATGTTCGGCCACCACTGGTTATGCTACGCTGGTCGGTCTTGTCAAAACCGGCGACTTGTCAAAACGTCTGCCGATGATAGGCCTGGAAGACGATAGTTACTGTGTCAAGGCAGTAGCGGGGCCTGCAGGCGAACACCCCATTCCAGCTTGTAGCCGGGAGGATCTAAGCCCTGTAGAGCCTCCTGCCGAGCTAGCCCGTCACATTGACCATGGTCACGCTGACCACAATTTGCCTTCCATTGGGGTTTTCTCGGTTTCCATTCGTTGAGGTTCTATCGGTGGGATTCCTATATCTCCACTATGAGACTATGACTTTGTTGGGTGGCGAGTTCATTTTCAAAGAGAGAAAGTCTGCACAGCCTCTGAGCGTACCAGTTGAGGTCAATGAATTTGGCTCCGAATTCCTGGGGCGATCGCCACCAGCTCCAGAAAGGACTTGTTCGGGTGGTCAGAGAAAGTGCATCTTGTTCTGGAGATCGGGGACTGCGAGTGTTTATGGAGTGGTGGAGCTTCCAGCACGACAGGTGCTGGAGCTGTGTGTCCACGCGACGCCGCTCCCTCCGTCGTACCGGAGCACGCGCCATTGGCAACGGCATCAGTACAGCGTCGCGCGAGATAGCGAGGAGCAGTGCAGCAGGCCAGAGTGGGACTCCTACAGCTGCTGCCGATGCCGACCGCGTTTCCCCGCGTTCACGCCGAACGCGCCCGTGCGCTGTCATTGACGTCGTTCTAACTTACAACTTCCACATGGTTAGGCCAGGGATTGTACGAACTCCCGAACAGCAGATAACTTTTGAAGAACGGCTCCGACAGCATAACCGTGAGACAATTCGCGTTTGCCGGGCCGATGCTGTAGCCCGGACACAACAGCAGGCCCGGGTGGCCAAGTGCAAGCAGCACCAGTGTACAGAGGATGCGGCAGCCCTCATAAGCCCCGCTAAATTACGAAATGGAACATTAGTGCAAATGGTGGGCGCATGCTTCTAACCGCGACGCCGAGCTGTAGTGGCTAACATCGTGACGCCCTCCAAATTCCACGGGTACCTCTAGAAAGCACAATGACGGTCAGCGCGAAGCACGAAGACAAAATGTAAGAAACACAAACCACATTGCTCCAACTCCAACTTACCCAGCTCTAACTTGCCCACATAACCATCCTTCTACCTCTTGAAAGAATTGGCTTCCGAGATCAGTTGCTGGCGTCGTCTCGTGGTTGCTGGCCTTTGCATCGATGGGAGGCCTTGCTCGCGTCGGTATACCCAGCGGTGGTGCGAGAGGAAGTTTGATGTATTTCTTTATACAGTGTAAGCTGTATGGCTGTAGTGACAGAAAGTGGCCACTGTAACAAGTACATAGAGCTGACAAGAGGCGGCCGCCATCTGATCATCTATGTCAGTAACTGTTATCAGCTGAAGTGCCAAAAGAATGACGACATTCTCTTAAAATCTCGTCGAAACACGATAGTTTCCATTGCCCGTGATTCCCAGTACCGTATCTTCTCCGCCTGCTGTTCCCGTCCCCTCTCACTCCTTCCATGATGGATGCAACGGAAGTTTTGCTGAATTCAATTCGAATTTCCCGCGTTTGCCCTGCTCTCGGTTCATATGCTGGGCCGTTCTATTAGTGTTGACTTAACGTGTTGTGCTTCCTCGAGATCATTTTTAACACGTTAATTTTTGATTTGTTAACGTAGATAACATTCGAATGTGCATTTTTAATAAATGAACGCTGCGTATCACGGTCACGTACATATATTTCGTCTAAAATGGGCCAGATATTTATCTTGTACTGTTTAATGTTTGTGTTATGACCCCGTGCCACCAGTGCTAGTAGCTATAGGTTGGTTTTGACACCCCGGTTCAATCGGTTTTGGCCGGGCGGTTGATTCGAGTGACAGAAAGCCAGGCAAAGAGGCGGACTACATTTTTCGGGTTGAGGTAGCCCAAGAAATACTGTCGTCTGTGAAAGCTCGATTAAAGTTGCAAGGCGGGCTTGTTGGTATGGCATTTTTGAAAGCTAAGGTAGCACAAGGTAACGGGACACAAGAAGTCTGTGTTCTCCGTATTCTTCTTGTGTCTCGTTACCTAGTGCTACCTTAGTTTTTAAAAGCTCGCCGCCTGTGGCGCCACTACAACTCTCCCACTTGGTTTAAATAAATGTTTTCTCTCTCTCTCCCCACTTGGTTGGAGAGAGAGAGAAAACATTTATTTAAACGAAATGGGGGATCTTCCTCGTAGGACGTGTTGCACTCTTGCACGACTCTGATATCGTAAGAGAGGTAGTGGCATCGCTCCTGCCTCTCGCTACATGGCTGAATATTTCGTGCTCCCAGCGAGGACAACTGCCGTAATAGTGTATTTCGGGTAATTAGTTGTTGCCGGCCATCCGCTGTGCTTATATGAACGAGAACAAAGACGACTACGATGAAGAAACGCAGACGTCGGGGAAGAAGGAAGGAGGCGGCCTGTAGGAGGAGGGTGACGACGAAGAAGGCTAGGACAACGAAGAAAAAGAGGCAGCAGAGGACGAATCAAGCAACATTAACTAGAAAAAAAAACAGAGGATGGAATAAGAAATTGGGTAGGCAGAGAAGCAGGAATAAAGTAAGCCAGAAAGAAAAGATTTACAGAGCTATAAAAAATAACCTAGCGGTGTCCTTAGTGCAGGCCTGGAATTTTTTTTTCTTCTAAGGCTTGGCGAATGCTATGCACTCCCACAGGGGATCAGCTGAAGTTTGGGGGAGACGGTCTGTAGACGTTCACCGAGGCTGCCGCCAAAAGAGGACCTTGCTTTGCACGGAAAGTCATCACCCGCTCTGCGTCTTTCGCCAAACACTCATCTTGCAGTGCCGATGGCGAAGGCCTGGTGTGGAAGGTTGGATTACGGTCACCCGCGCTTTACGTACACGGTTTCCCCGCAGTAGCAGTCTTCGCCGGTCCGATGTGCGCCAGGTGTCCAATTTATTTGGTAGCTGCAGGCGGTTCTGCGAGCGCTGCATAGGTTGCACTAACACAAGGTTTTGTCCGGCGGCAAGAAGTGCGTGACACGTGGCGAGCCAGGAATACTATCCCAGCGCACAAAGTATTAATTTTATGTACTACTTGGCGTGCATCATTACTGTTTTGGGGGCATGTGGGCGCATGGGAGTTGGCGCGCTTGGCTTGTTCACGGCGGTCGACATTGTCATAAAATAGTGCCTATTTCCACGAGAAACCCGGCGTCGAGCTAACGGGAAAGCCAAAGAAAACAAGAAGAAAAGCGGCGCGCACGGAAGAGGGGCCCAAGGTCACGCCGAATCTCCAAAAGGGGTGAATTTTGTAAGGTGTCTTATCGCGGCGAGCGCGCGCACTAGACAGACGTAAAGAGAGAAGGCGGAGAGTACATACCGACGCTCCACGCGCAGTGAGAGGGAGAGGCGCGGTCCCATGTCGAAAGACCAAGAATGGGCGAGAAGGTTCCCAACATTTTGCGTGCTTCTATCGCGTGGGCCGCGCCAAAGCTTCTAGAGCGGCTTTCCAAGGCTATATAAACAGTCGAACATGTGCGGCGAGCAGTGGAAGGCTAGCAGAAGTAACAGTAGCTGCAATCGAAGTCTTGCGTGGCTGAGCGAGAAGACACTGTTCCACGAGCCAGCTGACAAGCACAGCCTGGAAGCTTCGAGTTGAGAAGACGTCTCGAATGTCTTGGTGAATATGACTCGTCTGTGTTTTAGTCTTTGTTGCAGTGCATGAGCTTGTTCGTGTTTGTTGGTTTCGTGTAACGTTGTAAACCATCTGTGTTTGAGTTTGGAAGAGCCGTGTTAGTGTACGTTTTGTGTAACTGCCTGCTTGATCGGAATATATTTGTTTTGTCTGATCACCCTTGGCTCTGACTCGGTCTTTGAACCACTGCTGGCGTTTCTCTGGTGTGCTGAAGGGGACCAAAACCTCATTGTTCAAGCTTTCGTGTGATCTTGTTTGGGGAACGAAGACGTTGGTTCTTGGAATAATTTCCGGCGATCGCGTCCCGTATCTCACCACACGGGATTGGTGACAGACATGAGCATAACTGTCTACCGGGTTACGGCAAAACTTGGTCCAAGACGAAGAGGGATCAGGATTGTTATACCAGGTACGAGCGGCCTCCTCTAGGCTGGAACGAACGTTTCTGACTTTGTTTGGTCTCGGCACAACCATTGAGGTGTTACAATTAACTGAGCACGTCGTCCACATCCTCTCCGAATGTGCAGCACGCGCTGTACACCAATGACGTCATAATCTGGGTGACAAAAGGGTCGGAAGGCGCCGTTCAAGTTGCACTACAGGAAGCGGTCAATGTAGTCCAATGATACGCCATTGCCGGAGCACTCCTGCGCAGCTGAGAAATCGGAAGTTCTGCTCGTGTTCAAAAAGAAAATGGAAAAAGACAGACAAACCGGCAAAAGTGAACTGGCATCTGAATGGCAACCAAATTCCAAGGGTAGATAAGCTTCACATTCTAGGGCTCCACATCCAACACAACGGCAAGGCTACATATACTGTCCAACTACTGTGCCAACAAAGTGCCCAAGTAACGCACATGATAAGGTGCATTACAAACCGCCGACATGGGCTTCTCGAAAAAGACACCATCCGAAATATGCAAGCTCTAGTAATTAGCAGACTCAGATACCACGTCCCCTACCATAACCATACTCAAACCGAGACGAACAGGATGGACGCCCTCCTTAGCACGGCACCAAAGGAGGCTCTGCGACTGCCCCAATACGCGTCAACGCAGCTTCTACTGCGACTTGAGGTCCACAACATCATCCGAGAACTGGTGGAAGGCCACCTGAACAGTCAAATTCAACACCTCCAACGGACAAGACAGGGCACACATATTCTGTGCCGGTTGGAATACACTACGACGAACAAAGCCCTACAAGGTGAAAAAAGGGGGGGACAGCAACCAAATTATAATCATCAAAAGTAAAATTTACTCATAAAGATGACAAAAAACCTGACGTTTCGGGTTCCAGTCGGACCCTTCTTCAGGGGTGACTGGAGGGCACCATACAGCAGCAGTGCTTATAAGACCTCCTTTTTCTTGTTTCTTTCTTTTTATTTCATTTTTATTTTTCTTCTTTCTTTCTTCCTTTCTCACTTTCTCTTTTTCCGGTTCTTCACACCGAGGGGGATCATGCTAGTGTTGAACCAGGCGCCGGAGTCCGCTAAAATAGACACTTGGCATTGCACCTGCAGACCGGTTCACGTTACCAGGTGTCGCCTGGATGTGCGACGATTCCACAAAAATCTGCTTATGAAAACTGGTTTCCAAATCGAGGACGCGGGAGCTGTCAAAGTCGATACGGTAGTCGTGCACCTCGCTGTGCTCAGCTAATGCACTCCTTTCTCTATCGAGCCTGCGGACATCGTTCCTGTGCTGTCGTAGCCTTTCTGGAAAGTTCTTCGTCTCTCCCACGTACGACGCGCCACAATCTGAACAAGGAATGGAGTAAATTACTCCTTGCGCTCTCTCCCTCGGCAGCCTGTGCTTCGGGCGCGGAAAGAAACGGCCAAGCGTGGAAATTGGCTTGTGTGCTACTCTTGTTCCCTGCTCAGACAGCACACGTGCGAGCGCTTCGCTGGTACCTTGAACGCAGGGAATACACGCACGTATGGGCTTGGAAGGCGGTGGTTCAGTGTCCTTTCGAAGGGGTCGGCGGGAATTAGTCTGGCGGCGAGCAACCTTTCCAAGGAAGGCTTTCGAGTAGCCGTTCTTTAGAAGGTCGCTTCTGACCACCTGTTCTTCATCTATCCGCTTTTTCTACGGAGAACTAACCCTCCGTGCACGGGTGAGTAGAGCCGAAACCACCGCCGCTTTATGGTGGAAAGGGTGCTTCGAGCTAGCGTCGAGATAGCGACCGGTGTGAGTCGGCTTTCGGTACATCGAGAATTGGAGCATGCCATCCACCTTTGTCACAAGGACATCAAGGAACGGCAAGCAGTTGTTCTTTTCCCGTTCCACGGTGAATTGAATGGCCAGCTCTATCGAGTTTAGGTGGGCCGTGAATGCGTCTACGGCAGTTTTAAGAATGCAAATGCAGTCGTCGACATACCGCAAAAATATCTGCGGAGTGATGTCGGCCGACTGCAATGCTCTTCCTTCCACTGCTTCCATAACGAGGTTTGCTGTTGTGAGAGACACAGACGCACCCATTACAGTACCAGTTCCCTGCTTGTAGTTCTCTCCGTTGACAGAGAGGTACGTGCTGCTGAGACAAAAGTTCAGCAGGCGGCTCAGCTCCACGACGCTCAGGCTTGTTCTTTCCCCGAGGTTCTTGTTACGCTCTAGTGCCTCCCGCTCTGTGGTCGTCGCCAGCTCAACGGGAACGCTTGTGAACAGGGAGACCACGTCAAAGGATACGAGGCATTCATCTTCGCAAACAGAAACACGGGACAGGAGTTCAACAAAATGGCTGCTGTTCTTTACGTAGGTCACGGCATGACCTCTGGTCTCCCTTTTAAGCCCTCGGTTTGAGTACAACCCCTTCGTGATCCGGACTTGACTCACTGCATTTATTAAATGCAGTGAAAGAAGAGGTAAGCCTGCCTGAAACCCACACCCCTGCAGGAGCATTGATAATTCCCTCGTGTAAGAATGGTGAGTATTGGAAAGAGAAATGTGAGATTGTTGTCGCCGATGCTTCGCCTGCACAGCGCTTAGCGATCGCGGGTGGCACGACTATGGCGAAAGGCCACGTGAGTGAGTTGCTTTTAACGACGCGCAGTTCTGTTCGGAAGAGGCGATAGTCATCCGAGAGAGCAGCAGAAGAGAACTGGAGTGCTCGTCGAAGATGACGAAGTTGACTCGGCCGAAGAGCCAGGAGGCTATGATGATGTAGGCATGCAGGACGACCTGAGTAACCGAACTCTCACCATCAAGGGAATGAACGGTAAACTGGCAGGTCATCTCGGAGGTAACACAGCAATAGTGAATTGTTTCTACGTTCAGCAACGCTATTATTATTATTAGGGGCGAAGCTCCTTAAGGTGTGGGTCGGCTGTCACGCGTCGTATTGTGTAACCTACACCACTCACAATACCATGCAACGCCATGCAACGCCGGGAGGCTCGCGCTCGCCCTCGGCGCGTGCCTCCCGGCGCGCGAGCTCTGTCACTCTTCCATCTGCTGTCTTGTGAGAGAGAGAGAGCGAAAGGCGCGCGTTTACTATGGAAACGCTCTTTCTTAGATGGTCCGCCGCGGTGGTGTAGTGGTTACGGTACTCGGCTGCCACCCAAAATACGCGGGTTCGATCCCGGCCGCCGCGGTCGCATTTTCGATGGAGGCGAAAATGCCAGAGGCCCGTGTACTGTGGGTTCTCAGTGCACGTTAAAGAACCCCAGGTGGTCTAAATTTCCGGTGCCCTCCACTACGGCCTTTCTCTCCCCTCTATCTCTTTACTCCCTTTCTCCCACCCCAACGGACGCTTAGCCGTGCTCCCTACATGGGCTGCAGAAATTAGCGTCATTTCCTAAATGAACCACAATCATCATCGTCATCTTTCTTAGATAAACGCTCTACCAGCTCGCAAAGAAGGAGAACGCGCCGTCACCCGCGTCCAATCACCCGGCGTCGGTTCAACCACGAGGATCTGCTTTTTCCGGGACACCGCTAAGCCACGCACGGCGACACGCGGGATGGGGGCGAAACGCCTCCGTTGGCTCGGATCCGTGGTGTCGACACACACTTAGCCTGCTGTCGCCTGCTCACTCAGACGCCCCTTCGGGTGGAGGGAACAGACGGCGAGCCCCTTGGTGTTCTGAAACTCGCGTGACAAGTTAGGCGCAGTAGGCAGTCTTGGTGCATGCCTGTAGGTGCAACGCTCTAAAATCTAGTGCTCATGTTTACTCTGGGTTCTTTTGCGACCAAAAAGTAGTGCGTTTGTTGTGGTGAGCAAAAAACAATAAATCCGTCGCTGGCAGCCTTTCATCGTACTACATTTCTGATCAGCTTAGCAAAGCGCCTTCTTGTTGCAGGGGAAACAGTCGAAATGTGCGAACCTGTGTTATGTGTCTCTCGTATGTGTCTCGGAGCGATAAACCTCTCCATTTCTTCACCGACTACTTGCGTAGCCTTGCCAGCGTTGCACCTCATGTATAAAAGGTGTCATTCGTGGCGACACGACACTGTCGCGCAGGGCCAACATGGGCAACGTGCGGCAGAACTCTGTGAGAAGTGTGCGCGAACGGGCGTGGTGTGTCTAGGAAGGCCGTAAGGTGAAGTTACCGACGTGATGTTTCCTGCAAGAACACGTACAGGCGGAACGAGCGCACCAGTGCTTTCAGGAGAGATCAGCGCAGCGAGCAATCCGCAGCCCGCTGCTTGTTGTATGGAGTACCGGCTCACACGCCGCGGTCAAGGCCACGTCTTATGATCGTGCTCAATAAAAGCTGAATATCCAGTCTTTTCTGCGGTTTCAATTAAAACTCATTAGAGACAGCGAAAACACATGCAGTTGCAGGTGAATCAGTCCTTTTGACTGAATAATACACTTAATTCGAACGCAAAAGGAGGCTTCCAAGTGAAACATAGTGACCAATCTATTTATGAACATTAATAGGAAAAGTCGATAAGAATTTGAATTGTGCACTCTACATCCTATGCAGTAAACTCAATACAGCCTGAATTAAATCTCTATGAGCATCTGTTGTGAGGCATGGAATTAGCAGCTGGGTTTCGTTCGTGCTGTTAGGAACTTATCCTAAAAATATGGAGTCAGAACTACGACGGAAGCCCGTTTGGACAGTACGAAGCCCATTCGAAAGAGAGATCCGGACACCGGACCTTTTTGAGCAGTTTTTGAAATGACTTACGGTGTGTAAGGCTACCATAAGAAGGATGCGATGAAACTGACCATGTGGTCGCAAAGCATGGATCTTTTTCTTTTGAACTACGTCTGCAAACTTATGTAATATCGTCGTTGGGTATGCTATGCGTCAACAAAATTGCGGTTTTTAGAACACTCTAAAAACACGTGTACTTGAAGTCCTCCTACTGTCTAGCTGCTGAGCATTAAGGATCAAGTCGACGAATCCGGTCTCGCTCGAACTCGGCTAGCCGCGTCTTTCGTCCTGCTGGTGGCGACGGCAGAAAAAGGGCGCGTATACCGCGGCCTTTTCCTTGGACCACTTCGCGGATGATGCTACGGATGAGAGCTCGCAATTAAGAATGAGGGAGAGGGCGCGGGTCGTGGTCTTGTTGCACGCCGATGGACTGCAACTCATCCATGCGTTGAAAGAACGAAGTGATGTTCTCAACTGTGGCTGGATGTTGAATAGTTTGGGTGTTGAATGCGACTGTGCCAATTCCTTTTAGGATATGTCGAACGCGTTCGGTGTCTGTCATCTCGCTGTTCGTACGGCGGCATAGAGCCGAGACGTCCTCGATGTACGCGGTGACCGAGTCGTGCGGAAGTTGGATAAGTGCTGCCGGTTTCTGCTTCGCGACCTCGGAACAGCCAGATGAGGAGTCGAAGATTTGTGGCAACTTGGTGGTAACGACGGACCAATCGGTGATGTAAGATTCGTGATTGAAATACCCCGTCTTTCCAACAGTGGTCAGACAAAATGCGACGTTGGTAACTTCTGGGTCTCGGTCCACCGATTGAGTGAACGCATTCAGTCGTCGACGTCATCACCGCGGAGGTGTGTAAAGACAAGAGGGTCGCGTGGAGAGCTTGTGATGACACACGCAGGCGGTAGAGCCGGTGCTACCGTTGTGGCAGCATTAGGACTAGCGGATGAGTGAGCGTCCGATATAGCTGTAGGGGTGGCGGGGTACACATGGCAACCAGAACGTTGCTCAGGGATGTCACAAACACAGGAGGACGACGGGATCGTGCGTGACGCACCTCTACCACTCTTAAAGACCCAGGAAGGCCGGACCAGGCAACGCCATCAGACCCTTTTATCCTACAGGCAGCGCTCGCCAGCGTGGAGCACCAAGAAGAAAAAGAGCAGGAATAATGATAAATATGTACGGATGAGAATGATGAAATAAGCTAAACGTGCTTACACGCGCAATAAATCATGATGTGAATCCTTAGTGCTTCATTCCCTAAAAAAACAAAACAAAATGTTTCGCATGTTGGCGCCACGCTGGCGCAGCTGCTACCGTGCTCGGCTGCTGACCCGAAAGACCAAGGTCTGACCCTAGAAGTGGCAGTTGCATTTTCATGGAGGCGAATACACTAGAGGAGCGGGTTCTGTGCGATATCAGTGTACGTTTAAAGAACCCAAGGTGGTGGAAATCTCCGGAGCCCTCCACTACCGTGTATTTCATGGTCCCATTTTGGTTCTCCTTTTCGCTCTTAAATCGCGGCAGGTAAGGGGAAACTGTTATTATATTAGTACGGGATATTAAAAGGTTGCACAGATCTATGCATTATAATGTGTACGTTATAGCGGTGCGCATTAACATGTTTGAAATGGCCTCGTAAGAAAGTCGGCGCAGGTTTCATTCATCAGAAGCTTGCTCTTGCGCTGGCTTGTGCAGCTGACTACGACACAACGCCACCCTGAGAGGTGGCCTTTTGTGCAGCGTTGCTATTCCCTCAGTCAATATTTGAGCAGCAATGACGCAAACAGTAACGAAACAAGCAGGCCACACGTACAAATAAGCACCCACATCAGCACGCCGATTTCTGCAATCCGCACGGACAGCCGATGCCTCCGGTAGAGAGCAGGAGCACATCAGCAGCCCACGTGCGAGGACAATATACCGAGGTCATATGCCAAAGTTCTCCTCTGCCAAGGATAAAAAAACGATTGTGTGTGTCACACTCTACATTGCGGAAAGTACGTGTGAAAGAAAATTAGGTGGGCTGCAATGAGCGCGTTTCAACCTACAGCCACGCACTCCGAGTAATGTGTCATGACTACTTGGCCTCACGGCATGCTTGCAGATTATTCCATCTACTGAAAATGAATGCCCTGTGATAGAGGTGGAGGGACGTTAATGCAGAACGCTTGATCTAATAAAAACCGTTTCGGGACATCATGAGAAGCCGATAATGGTGCAGACTGCCCAAAATTTTAACACTTAACATGGCACATACCGATGTGTTCCGCTGGGCCGGTGCAAGAGCTGACGACGGCCAGACATATGCTGGCAGTCGCTCTGCCGGTGTTGCCTTATAGGGAACACTCCAACGAAATTCATGAGGCGATGCAATGGCTGGAAATTCAAGCGCGTCAACGCATTTGGGTCAACGAGAACAAAGTAAGTACATCAAGACTAAAAACAGCGTCCTTCGAAAGCACTGAAATATAGCTCAATAATAGTCGATGCTCATACATCATTTCGACATCTCTAAGGGATCACTGAGCTGGGAAAATTTTGTGCAGAATATTATTAGACTCAAACAGCATCGTATTACTCACTTATTCTTCACATTTTTGTGAAGTGTCGTACCACGCACTGAAGCTCGTATCGACATCATTAGCCAGCACAAATATAACTTGCCGGCAAAATAAACAAGAAATACGCTTGGCTTCCAAACGTCTAGCCCTTCTCGCACGTAGTTTATCCTGCTTTTTATATATTATCCTTAGAAGAAAACTGAACGGTAACAGGGACAATAGTGACATGGGACGCTTTAACTTTCCTTGAGAAGAGACTAGCCGAATATTTGAGCGAGCTTCAGAAATGTAGGAACAAGGAGGTGCTCGCCGTTGTACTAAGACGCTTATAGAGCTGCGCTGACGCAAACGACGTGGGCTCGATCCCGGCGGAAGTGGTCATGTTTCCGTCGCAGCAGATTACTGCATTTCCGATGCAGCAGTGTGTGCGAAATCCCTGAGAGAGCCGGCACCTTTTCTACAGGAGCGGGGAAGAAAGCAACGTAGGAAACAAGGGTGCTTCACGCCTCCTCACCGAGAACCAGACTTTTTGTAAATCACGAAAGTTACGCTATGGTGTTGTTTCGTGGTGGTTCATTTAGCCTTTCAGAAATCATCAAAATTTCTGGAGCCCTTTCCAACGGCGGGCCTGATACTCATATCATTGTTCTGACAAGTAACATCCAAGCAACTATCAGTACTAGCCATGAACAACACAAGCAAATTATTCATGGTGCGTTTTAACAACCGCAAGCCAATTCTACCACCTTGAAAAGTAAAAGTAAATCACAGGGATAATTACTTAGACTTAGGACCTGATTTCGCTTGATAGATCAGCAGCTGAGTCCTTAAAGTTCAGAACACACTTGATAATCAAAGTTCTCCCAGTATGAAATATTCTGCGCTTTTTTTCCAAGGCATTACCAACTTCTTGATTTATTGTCACTACTGAGACATTTCACTACTCTGTCCAGACTGTAAGGATCTCAGTGACATTTAGACGCATGTTCTGGAGGTGCCCTTCTTTACAGGAACGACATCAAGAGTTCTCTAAAGAAAAATTTTATTCCTTAATCAAGAGTCCCGTCCTGCAACAACAAATAAAGGCTGTCCAGAAGGCGCACGATGTGACGGTGAGCCTAGGCCTCCGCGTCCCTACGTGGGAGCGGCCCGTGATCCTCCCCGTACAAAACGAGGGCGGATTCCTCCAGGTCCTGTATAATGTTTATCTATCTACCCATCGCATCGCGTGGAGAAGGAAGAGGAGTAGGAAGAAAACAGAAAGGCAGGGAGGTTAACCAAAAAGTGCCCGGTTGGTTACCCTGCACTGGAGGATTTGGAAAGGAGAATAAAAAGATGAAGGATAAAAGAGCGAAAGAGAAAATTCGCGCATCTCCACAAAGTGAACCATGACGAGTGGACGAAGCACTGGGGATCGTTCGGTGCTACCGTAAATCACCCGTGACATTACCCACGTATGCATGTAAATGAGTGAAAACATCTGCATATATACACACGCGTTGTCATTTATGCTTCTGGTCTTCTGACGTTCCTGCGCTCTCACATTGTAGATCACGTCAGTCCCGGATTCCTTAAAGCGCGCGCTGCGAATCCTTATGATTCAATTACGCACAAGAGAAATCTGCTACCGGCACTGTATTGAAGGTCAAGACCCAGTGCCTATATATATGGGGTGGCCGGCGAGCGCGAGCAGTCAGTTTCTTCATTCAAGAAACTGGACAGCAGACGCTGCCTGCGTCAGCGTTGTATCTCGCGGGCGAGGGCGTGTTCTCGTTCCTTGCCAGCTTGGGCCAGCTGTTGCGCATGCGCAGTGGGGGTGTTGACGGCGCAGGGACGGAACAGGCTCGGCCATAAGCTGTTTCGCATGTAAAATGTGCCCGGGGATAATAGATGATACATTGACGCGTAGTATATTGCAGTGGCACTTCCGTCAAAGGCGTTCACACAAGCCCGTTGTCCTCGAGAGACAAAACAGTGCCTTGTGAGAAGACGAGCGATGGGGACTGTGTTCGAGTAGCATCTGTACCGAAAGCTGCTGATTGCCGAGTCGTTGGAATGCCCGAGTTAGGGCTTGACCTTCTACACTCTGAAAAAAGCGTGAAAGCGGTGAAGGGACGTCTAGGCATAGGCAAAAATCAGATGTATGCATTACGAGACAGGCAAGGTAATCTGATCACGAATACGGTTGAGATATTTTACAATAGCCGAGTAGTTGTACAGATATCTCTATTGTAGCCGCGATAACCAGGATAACAGTGAACGGGGAAGCAGCTAAAAAGAGGCTGGTATTCCACGAGTACTGACAGAGGAAGTAATGAAAGCTTTGAAGGAGACGCAAGCTGGAAGGCATCCGGCGGGGATCAGATAGCAGCAGATCCCTAAACGTATGGTGGAGCAGATTTACTGGAAAAACTGGCAAGCCTGTATACGCAATGCCCAATGACTGCGATAATACTGGAATTTTGGAAGAATGCAAACACCATCCTGATCCGTAAGAAGGGCGACACAAAGGACTTTAAAAAATTTCAGGCCGATTAGCTTACTGTCAGTCGTCTACAACGTATTTACCAGGATAATCGCTAACAGAAATGGTGCCACCTTAGATATCAGTCAACCGAAACAAGCAGGGTTTCGTAAAGGCTACTCAACTGTAGACCATATTCACGTTATCAATAAGGTGATAGAGAAATGCGCGGAGTATAATCAACCCCTACATATAGCCTTCATAGATTACGAGAAAACATTTTTCTGGGTCGATACCTCAGCAGTCATGCAGCAAGAGGGCGTAGATGAACACTATACAAAACTGCCGGAAGACATCTACAACGGCTCAACAGCCACCGTAGTACTCCATAAAAAGAGTAGCAAAATACCTATAAGGAAGGGCAAACTAGAAGAGAAGCTCAGGGGAAGATGGATGCTTGAATCGATGAACAAATCGCAAAATACGATTTAGATAACACCTGTCACTCTGCACCCAACCCCACCCCCTTTCCTTTTTTTGTTATTGTTCGCACGTGCTGCTCTTCTCCTCTCTTCCTGAGGACGGGGGAGAGTGCGCAAAGGCGTACATAAACGAACGCTGGAGAAGGCAGTTGCCGCCCTGACGATGACAAGTCCGCTTGTCGAAACGTTGGCTCCTGCGACATTCCCTGTTATAAATCGTATTATAATGAAGGGCGTAAGACAAGGGGACACAATCTCTGCAGTATTATTCACAGCGTGTTCACAAGAAGTATTTAGAACACTGGATTGGGAATAGGTGGGGGTAAGGGTTAATAGTGAATATCTCAATAATCTCAGATTTGCTGGTGACATTATCTTGCTGAGTAACTCGGGAGATGCGCTCGTCCTGTGCACTCTGTGTTTTCTTACGTCTTCGTCTTTAGCGCTGCGTCAATCATGCATACTTTCCAACTAGCCCAGCTTTCTATTCTACTGAAGGTGAGATGAATTACAAAGCATCATTACTGACCTAAACAGGTCAAGTAGAAGAGTGGGCCTGAAAATTAATAAGCAGAAAACTAATGTTCTGTAGCAATGGGCGAGCACCGCAATTCCAGATACCTGGCGAGGCATTGGAAGTAGTAAGCGAATAGTCTGCTTAGGCCATGTCGTCACCGCTGATCCGAATCATGAGGCTGAGAAAATTAGGAGGATAAGAATGGGGTCCAGTGCATTTGGCAAGCATTGGCAGATAATGAATGGTAGCTCACCATTTTCTCTGAAGAGCAAAGACTATAATAGCTGCATCTTACTGGTACTCACCTACGGGGCAGAAGCTTGGAGGCTGAGAGGGTCAGCGAGCTATGGAACGGAAAATTTATTTATTTTATTCATTTATTTACAACATACTGCAGGCCCTCATGGGACCAGGCAGGAGGGGTGAAATTTTCAAAACAAAATACAGAATTTCAAAACGTACAAACACAACACAAAATAAACAAACACTTACAACACAATTCAATGTTTACACGTCAGTAATTGTGTCGATCGACTCAACTGATTTAATCAATGATGATGGCAGTGCGTTCCATTCGTTAATAGTGCGAGGGAAAAAAAGAAAATTTGAAGGTGTTAGTTCTTGTTTGATATGGAGGTAAGATTTCAGAGTGATGATGTCTGGTTTGTCTTGTTGTTGACGAACGTAGATATGGACTAGGATGAAAAGACAACTTGTTATTTTTAAGGAGAAAAAGAAATTTAAGCCTGAGTATTTTTCGTCGTAATTTCAAAGTCTGTATTCAATTAATATGCATGAGAGCTGTTGGTGAGTCGGTTCTACGGAATTTGGAAAAAAAAATCTGACAGCTTTGCGCTGAACCATCTCAAGTGCTGCAATATTGTGGTTGGTGAGCGGATCCCAGACGGTGCAAGCGTATTCCAACTTTGGCCTAAACTAGTGCTTTATATGCATGAAGTTTGGTTTGTGGGGCGCCTGTTTTAGTTTGTGTCGCAGAATACAAAGTTTGCGAAAAGAAGAAGCACAAATGTTAGCGATATGAGAATTCCAACTGAGGTTGTTAGCTATGGTCACTCCCAAATATATATATTCATTTACCTCGACTAGGGGATTAGCTGGAAGACTAAGAAAACAACCGTTTATTTACTTTTTTCCTAATATGCATGTATACTGTTTTTGTTTCATTTAACTTCATGTCCGATTTTTGACACCAAGAATGAACGTTATGTAGGTTAGTGTTCAGAAGCTTTTGAACCTCTCGGCAAACAACCTCATGGTACAATATGCAATCATCTGCAAATAAGCGAATTTGAACTGGCTCTGTTACAACAATAACGATGTCATTAACAAAGATTAAGAACAGGAGTGGTCCCAGTACGCTACCTTGTGGTACCCCTGAGGTGACTGGCAGACGACGCGAATAGTGGCCATTAATAGAAACCGATTGGGTGCGATTGTCTAGGTAGGCAGAGATCCAATTAATTATGAAAGAGGGGAGGCCAATGTATTTTAGTTTGCAAAGTAACTTTTCATGTGAAACGAGGTCAAACGCTTTCTGAAAATCTAAAAAAATTACATCAGCTTGTCCAGGTTTGTCGAGAACGCTTGCAAAATTGTGAATTACAGTTGTTGCGTGACCGTAGAAAAACCCTTTCTGAATCCGTGCTGAAATGAAGAAAGAATGTTGTTGTCTGTCAAAACTTTAATTATGTAATTTGCGACAATATGTTCAAGAATCTTACAGCAGGAAGTAGTGAGCGAGATTGGACGATAGTTTGTAATCAGCGCAGTGTCCCCTTTCTTGTGTACGGGCACCACACGTGCCGTTCGCCAGTCATTCCGGTAGTTCTGAAGATGATAACGATGCACGAAAAATGTATGCGAGGAGTGGGGCGAGTGCTTCAGAATATCGACGAAGGAAGGCATTTGGAAGGCCATCAGGACCAGGCGATGCTTTTGTCTTTAGGTTAAGAAGCGTAGCGACAATACCTGGTTGCGATACAATATCCTCGTAGTCTGGGCAAGATACAGGGTTAAGACTGAATGTTTTTGAAGGAACAGAAAACACACTATGAAAATAGATATTAAAATATTCCGCAATAGCATCCTCGTCATCAATTCGAACACCATCGATTCGAATCTCGCTAACAGACTTCTTTTTCCGATTCAAGAAGTCCCAGAACTTCTGAGGGGATTCCTTTAGGAAATTTGGTAAGCTATGCTGAAAAATAATGCCATTTAGAACGTTTTAATGTTTCACTAAGGGCAATTCTAGCAACATCAACTACGTTTGCAGATGCTCTTCTTTTATTAAGGCGCTTAACCTTTCCCTTTAAGTGCAAGACCTCTATCGTTATCCAGGGATCCGATTTTTTAGTTTTCTTAGCTTTATTATGTACGAAATTATCGAGACAAAACGTGCAGGTCTGCTTGAATTGAACCCAGAGATTATTAACATCCGAACCATGGAATTTGCTAAACATTAGTGCAAGATGATCCAAAACGCTCTCATCTCTGGCACGAGAAAAGTCTTTCACAAAAGAAATTTCTGGAGGTTCATTACAGGGTTTTTCAATGCTAAACGATCACAACACCATAGAATGATCGGAAATACCGGGATTCACAGATACTGTAAATTATTCAATAGACCTAGCAACAAAAACAAGATCTAGGATCGAAGAGGATGCATCACAAACTCGCGCAGGCTCTGTTCCTACTTGTTGCACATCCAAGTTGAGTACAATATCGAGCAAAGACCCAACATCCGCACATCGACCGGTAATTGAAAAGGGGCAGTGCCAGTCAACAAAGGGTAAGTTAAAGTCACCCGCAATTATTACTTAATTACATGAAAATGACCGTAAGTGGTCGCATAAATCATGCAAATAACAAGCTGGTGCATCGGGAGGTCGATAAACTGCACACAACAAGAAAGTGCGCCCAGGGCAGAACACCTTCAAAGTAACACTTTCATGGATATCTATCTGATGTACTAGTGATGCTCGAATTCCATATTTTATTAAAACAGCCACACCGCCCCCTCTAGTAGGGCGGTCACGGCGATCTACTTGATATGAGGGCGGAAAAACATCAGTATCATCGATGTCATCCCGAAGCCAGGTCCCCGTGATAACGACAATATCGCGATCATAACATAACAGGATAGCTTCTAGTTCCGTTGATTTGTTGACGATGCTACGCGCATTTATGTTAATAAGCCTCAGCTCCTTTGCAAAAGTCTGCAGCGGTCAATCATTTTTAGAATTACGATGAAATGTAGGAACCTTTACTCTGCTTTGAACATTTTCATTCCAGATGAAAAATTGCCCGTCGACACGCAGTTTGTCATTAATAAGTGAAACATTTTTACCCTGTTGTCTTTCATCCTGAGCACTTGCCCATAATAGCTTTCTTTTCTGTAGTGTTTCGCGAGAGTAATCATTTTTGAATGGATATTTTTGTACCCTTAAGCTTGTGTGCGTTCTTGAACACCATTTGTTTCTCATTATAATCTTGAAAATGAACTATAATTGGTCTAGGATTGCCGTTTCTGCCTAAGCGGTGAATTCTACCAACGGATAGGCAAGATACCCGCAGCTTAACAGAAAAAAGATCGTCCAGAACTTTTTGCTTTAGGTCCGAGCCCTTTTCAGACGGGTCTTCCTGTATTCCAAAAATAACCAAATTTGACCGCCTACTGAGGTCTTCTAGGTCAGTTAATTTCGATTTCAAATAGTTTATTGATTTTTCGAGTGATTCAACACGGGCTGTTCGTTTTTCTATTTCAAGAAAGCGCAATGTAAGATCAGACATCAATTTTTCCATACTCTTTTTGCTGATCTCTAAGAGCAGACATTTCCTCAGCTAGATTATTTTGCCCTGCCAGAAGGTCCTTCAGCATTTCTGTGTTTGTAGGGCCTGGATTAGTCTCAACATCGCCACATAAAAGAAGCTTACACACAGTGAATACATCATAGGCAATCGTAATACACTGTTGTGGGCACGGCAGGACCAGAAGGCCACGATAGTCACTACAAATGCTGCTGTAGACGGCACTAACCTGCACGAAGCAAAGAAGGAGGTTTCGTGACCACATGCCGCTGCCCGGTCCGCCACACCCACTGAAGCTGAAGCTCTGCAGCGGATCTTTTATAGGCAGTTCCGATGACGTAGTCACAGTAAATGGCGCCGACGTCCGTTTTTCCACGAAGAAAGGAAGGGAACCGTGAGCTAGTCGAGATGCGGTAGCCACAGTAGCACATGTGTCAGAAGGCAGACTCGTGGTAATGGTGAAGCAAGATCTCGGTTCAAGCTTTCCGGCGAAACCAAACAGCAGAGCCTGCACGAAGCAAAGAAGGGGGTTTCGTGACCACATGCCGCTGCCCGGTCCGCCGCACCCACTGAAGCTGAAGCTCTGCAGGGGATCTTTTATAGGCAGTTCCGATGACGTAGTCACGGTAGATGGCGCCGACGTCCGTTTTTCCACGAAGAAAGGAAAGAAACCGATAGCCAGTTGAGATGCGGTAGGCACGGTAGTACACGTGTCAGAAGGCAAACTCGTGGTAATGGCGAAGCAAGATCTCGGTTCAAGCTTTCCGGCGAAACCAAACAGCAGAGCCTGCACGAAGCAAAGAAGGAGGTTTCGTGACCACATGCCGCTGCCCGGTCCGCCGCACCCACTGAAGCTGAAGCTCTGCAGGGGATCTTTTATAGGCAGTTCCGATGACGTAGTCACGGTAGATGGCGCCGACGTCCGTTTTTCCACGAAGAAAGGAAGGGAACCAATAGCCAGTTGAGATGCGGTAGGCACGGTAGTACACGTGTCAGAAGGCAAACTCGTGGTAATGGCGAAGCAAGATCTCGGTTCAAGCTTTCCGGCGAAACCAAACAGCAGAGCCTGCACGAAGCAAAGAAGGGGGTTTCGTGACCACATGCCGCTGCCCGGTCCGCCGCACCCACTGAGGCTGAAGCTCTGCAGGGTATCTTTTATAGGCAGTTCCGATGACGTAGTCACAGTAGATGGCGCCGACGTCCGTTTTTCCACGAAGAAAGGAAGGGAACCGTGAGCCAGTTGAGATGCGGTAGCCACGGTAGTACACGTGTCAGAAGACAGACTCGTGGTAATGGTGAAGCAAGATCTCGGTTCAAGCTTTCCGGCGAAACCAAACAGCAGAGCCTGCACGAAGCAAAGAAGGGGGTTTCGTGACCACATGCCGCTGACCGGTCCGCCGCACCCACTGAGGCTGAAGCTCTGCAGGGGATCTTTTATAGGCAGTTCCGATGACATAGTCACAGTAGATGGCGCCGACGTCCGTTTTTCCACGAAGAAAGGAAGGGAACCATAAGCCACTTGAGATGCAGTAGCCACAGTAGCACACGTGTCAGAAGGCAGACTCGTGGTACTGGTGAAGCAAGATCTCGGTTCAAGCTTTCCGGCGAAACCAAACAGCAGAGCCTGCACGAAGCAAAGAAGGGGGTTTCGTGACCACAAGCCGCTGCCCGGTCCGCCGCACCCAATGAAGCTGAAGCTCTGCAGGGGATCTTTTATAGGCAGTTCCGATGACGTAGTCACGGTAGATGGCGCCGACGTCCGTTTTTCCACGAAGAAAGGAAAGAAACCGATAGCCAGTTGAGATGCGGTAGGCACGGTAGTAGACGTGTCAGAAGGCAAACTCGTGGTAATGGTGAAGCAAGATCTCGGTTCAAGCTTTCCAGCGAAACCAAACAGCAGAGCCTGCACGAAGCAATGAAGGGGGTTTCGTGACCACATGCCGCTGCCCGGTCCGCCGCACCCACGGAAGCTGAAGCTCTGCAGGGGATCTTTTATAGGCAGTTCCGATGACGTAGTCACGGTAGATGGCGCCGACGTCCGTTTTTCCACGAAGAAACGAAGGGAACCAATAGCCAGTTGAGATGCGGTAGGCACGGTAGACACGTGTCAGAAGGCAGACTCGTGGTAATGGTGAAGCAAGATCTCGGTTCAAGCTTTCCGGCGAAACCAAACAGCAGAGCCTGCACGAAGCAAAGAAGGGGGTTTTTGTGACCACATGCCGCTGCCCGGTCCACCGCACTCACTGAGGCTGAAGCTCTGCAGGGATCTTTTATAGGCAGTTCCGATGACGTAGTCACAGTAGATGGCGCCGACGTCCGTTTTTCCACGAAGAAAGGAAGGGAACCGTGAGCCACTTGAGATGCGGTAGCCACAGTAGCACACGTGTCAGAAGGCAGACTCGAGGTAATGGTAAAGGAAGATCTCGGTTCAAGCTTTCCGGCGAAACCAAACAGCAGAGCCTGCACGAAGCAAAGAAGGGGGTTTCGTGACCACATGCCGCTGCCCGGTCCGCCGCACCCATTGAGGCTGAAGCTCTGCAGGGGATCTTTTATAGGCAGTTCCGATGACGTAGTCACAGTAGATGGCGCCGATGTCCGTTTTTCCACGAAGAAAGGAAGGGAACCGTGAGCCAGTTCAGATGCGGTAGCCACGGTAGTACACGTGTCAGAAGGCAGACTCGTGGTAATGGTGAAGCAAGATCTCGGTTCAAGCTTTCCGGCGAAACCAAACAGCAGAGCCTGCACGAAGCAACGAAGGGGGTTTCGTGACCACATGCCGCTGCCCGGTCCGCCGCACCCACTGAGGCTGAAGCTCTGCAGGGGATCTTTTATAGGCAGTTCCGATGACGCAGTCACAGTAGATGACGCTGACGTCCGTTTTTCCACGAAGAAAAGAAGGGAACCGTGAGCCAGTTGAGATGCGGTAGCCACAGTAGCACACGTGTCAGAAGGCAGACTCGTGGTAATGGTGAAGGAAGATCTCGGTTCAAGCTTTCCGGCGAAACCAAACAGCAGAGCCTGCACGAAGCAAAGAAGGGGGTTTCGTGACCACATGCCGCTGCCCGGTCCGCCGCACCCACTGAGGCTGAAGCTCTGCAGGGGATCTTTTATAGGCAGTTCCGATGACATAGTCACAGTAGATGGCGCCGACGTCCGTTTTTCTACGAAGAAAGGAAGGGAACCGTGAGCCAGTTGAGATGCGGTAGCCACGGTAGTACACGTGTCAGAAGGCAGACTCGTGGTAATGGTGAAGCAAGATCTCGGTTCAAGCTTTCCGGCGAAACCAAACAGCAGAGCCTGCACGAAGCAAAGAAGGGGGTTTCGTGACCACATGCCGCTGCCCGGTCCGCCGCACCCACTGTGGCTGAAGCTCTGCAGGGGATCTTTTATAGGCAGTTCCGATGACGTAGTCACAGTAGATGACGCCGACGTCCGTTTTTTCCACGAAGAAAAGAAGGGAACCGTGCTCCAGTTGAGATGCGGTAGCCACAGTAGCACACGTGTCAGAAGGCAGACTCGTGGGAATGGTGAAGCAAGATCTCGGTTCAAGCTTTCCGGCGAAACCAAACAGCAGTGCCTGCATAAGCAAAGAAGGGGGTTACGTGACCACATGCCGCT
>JABSTT010003706.1:0-21017 GCA_013339685.2 Hyalomma asiaticum | reverse complement strand
GGAATACAAGGGCAGCGAATTTTACTCGATTTTAATTAATTTCCCAAGGCTATAGACTGGCTATTTCTGAGGAAAATGCGACCCCGTTCAATCGAACCCAACGGCACGAAATACTAAGACACGGAATTTACTCGATTTTAATTAATTTCCCAAGGCTATAGACTTGCCATTTGTGAGGAAAATGCGACCCCGTTCAAATCGAACCAAACGGGACGGAATACAAGGGCAGCGAATTTTACTCGATTTTAATTAATTTCCCAAGGCTATAGACTGGCTATTTCTGAGGAAAATGCGACCCCGTTCAAATCGAACCCAACGGCACGAAATACTAAGACACGGAATCTTACTCGATTTTAATTAATTTCCCAAGGCTATAGACTGCCATTTGTGAGGAAAATGCGACCCCGTTCAAATCGAACCAAACGGGACGGAATCCAAGGGCAGCGAATTTTACTCGATTTTAATTAATTTCCAAGGCTATAGACTGGCTATTCTGAGGAAAATGCGACCTTGTTCAAATCGAACCAACGGGACGGAATACAAGGGCAGCGAATTTACTCGATTTTAATAATTTCCCAAGGCTATAGACTGGCTATTTTGAGGAAAATGCGACCCCGTTCAATCGAACCAAACGGGACGGAATCCAAGGGCAGCGAATTTTACTCGATTTTAATTAATTTCCCAAGGCTATAGACTTGCCATTGTGAGGAAAATGCGACCCCGTTCAAATCGAACCAACGGGACGGAATACAAGGGCAGCGAATTTTACTCGATTTTAATTAATTTCCAAGGCTATAGACTGGCTATTTTGAGGAAAATGCGACCCCGTTCAAATCGAACCAACGGCACGAAATACTAAGGACACGGAATCTTACTCGATTTTAATTAATTTCCCAAGGCTATAGACTTGCCATTCGTGAGGAAAATGCGACCCCGTTCAAATCGCACCAAACGGACGGAATACAAGGGCAGCGAATTTTACTCGATTTTAATCAATTTCCCAAGGCTATAGACTGGCTATTTCTGAGGAAAATGCGACCTTGTTCAAATCGAACCCAACGGCACGAAATACTAAGACACGGAATTTTACTCGATTTTAATTAATTTCCCAAGGCTATAGACTTGCCATTTGTGAGGAAAATGCGACCCGTTCGAATCGAACCAACGGGACGGAATACAAGGGCCAGCGAATTTTACTCGATTTTTAATTAATTTTCCCAAGGCTATAGACTGGCTATTCTGAGGAAAATGCGACCCCGTTCAAATCGAACCCAACGGCACGGAAATACTAGGCACGCGAATCTTACTCGATTTTAATTTAATTCCCAAGGCTATAGACTTGCCATTTGTGAGGAAAATGCGACCCCGTTCAAATCGAACCAAACGGGACGGAATACAGGGCAGCGAATTTCTACTCGATTTTAATTAATTTCCCCAGGCTATAGACTTGCATTTGTTGAGGAAAATGCGACCCCGTTCAAATCGAACCAACGGGACGGAATAGACAAGGGCAGCGAATTTACGCGATTTTAATTAATTTCCCAAGGCTATAGACTGGCTATTTCTGAGGAAAATGCGACCCCGTTCATATCGAACCCAACGGCACGAAATACTAAGACACGGAATCTTACTCGATTTTAATTAATTTCCAAGGCTATAGACTTGCCATTTGTGAGAAAATGCGACCCGTTCAAATCGCACCAAACCGGGACGGAATACAAGGGCAGCGAATTTACATCGATTTTACTAATTTCCCAAGGCTATAGACTTGCCATTTTGAGAGGAAAATGCGACCCGTTCAAATCGAACCCAAACGGCGACGGAATACAAGGCAGCGAATTTACTCGATTTTAATTAATTTCCCCAAGGCTATAGACTGGCTATTTCTGAGGAAAAAATGCGACCCCGTTCGAATCGAACCAACGGCACGAATACTAAGACACGGAATCTTACTCGATTTTAATTAATTTCCCAGGCTATAGACTTGCATTTGTGAGGAAAATGCGACCCCGTTCAAATCGAACCAACGGGACGGAATACAAGGGCAGCGAATTTTACTCGATTTTAATTAATTTCCCAGGCTATAGACTGGCTATTTTGAGGAAAATGCGACCCCGTTCAATCGAACCCAACGGCACGAATACTAAGACACGGAATTTACTCGATTTTAATTAATTCCCAAGGCTATAGACCTGCCATTTGTGAGGAAAATGCGACCCCGTTCAAATCGACCCAACGGCACGAAATACTAAGACACGGAATTTACTCGATTTTAATTAATTTCCCAAGGCTATAGACCTGCCATTTGTGAGGAAAATGCGACCCCGTTCAAATCGAACCAAACGGGACGGAATCCAAGGGCAGCGAATTTTACTCGATTTTAATTAATTTCCCAAGGCTATAGACTTGCCATTTGTGAGAAAATGCGACCCCGTTCAAATCGAACCAAACGGGACGGAATACAAGGGCAGCGAATTTTACTGGATTTTAATTAATTTCCCAAGGCTATAGACTGGCTATTTCTGAGGAAAATGCGACCCCGTTCAGATCGAACCCAACGGCACGAAATACTAAGACACGGAATCTTACTCGATTTTAATTAATTTCCCAAGGCTATAGACTTGCCATTTGTGAGGAAAATGCGACCCCGTTCAAATCGAACCAAACGGGACGGAATACAAGGGCAGCGAATTTTACTCGATTTTAATTAATTTCCCAAGGCTATAGACTGGCTATTTCTGAGGAAAATGCGACCCGTTTCAAATCGAACCCAACGGCACGAAATACTAAGACACGGAATTTACTCGATTTTAATTAATTTCCCAAGGCTATAGACTTGCCATTTGTGAGGAAAATGCGACCCCGTTCGAATCGAACCAAACGGGACGGAATACAAGGGCAGCGAATTTTACTCGATTTTAATTAATTTCCCAAGGCTATAGACCTGCCATTTGTGAGGAAAATGCGACCCCGTTCAAATCGAACCAAACGGGACGGAATACAAGGGCAGCGAATTTTACTCGATTTTAATTAATTTTCCCAAGGCTATAGACCTGGCTATTTGCTGAGGAAAATGCGACCCCCGTTCAAATCGAACCCAACGGCACGAAATACTAAGACACGGAATCTTACTCGATTTAATTAATTTCCCAAGGCTATAGACTTGCCATTTCGTGAGGAAAATGCGACCCCGTTCAAATCGAACCAACAGGACGGAATACTAAGGGCAGCGAATTTTACTCGATTTTAATAATTCCCAAGGCTATAGACTGGCTATTTCTGAGGAAAATGCGACCCCGTTCTAATCGAACCAAACGGGACGGAATCCAAGGGCAGCGAATTTTACTCGATTTTAATTAATTTCCAAGGCTATAGACTTGCCATTTGTGAGGAAAATGCGACCCCGTTCAAATCGAACCCAAACGGGACGGAATACAAGGGCAGCGAATTTTACTCGATTTTAATCAATTTCCCAAGGCTATAGACTGGCTATTTCTGAGGAAAATGCGACCTTGTTCAAATCGAACCCAACGGCACGAAATACTAAGACACGGAATTTTACTCGATTTTAATTAATTTCCCAAGGCTATAGACTTGCCATTTGTGAGGAAAATGCGACCCCGTTCGAATCGAACCAAACGGACGGAATACAAGGGCAGCGAATTTTACTCGATTTTAATTAATTTCCCAAGGCTATAGACCTGCCATTTGTGAGGAAAATGCGACCCCGTTCTAATCGAACCAAACGGGACGGAATCCAAGGGCAGCGAATTTTACTCGATTTTAATTAATTTCCCAAGGCTATAGACTTGCCATTTGTGAGGAAAATGCGACCACCCGTTCACATCGAACCAAACGGTACGGAAATACAAGGACAGCGAATTTACTCGATTTTAATTAATTTCCCAGGCTATAGACTTGCCATTTGTGAGGAAATGCGACCCCGTTCAAATCGAACCAAACTGGACGGAATACAAGGCAGCGGAATTTACTCGATTTTAATTAATTTCCCAGGCTATAGACTGGCTATTTGTGAGGAAAATGCGACCCCGTTCAAATCGAACCCAACGGCACGAAATACTAAGACACGGAATCTTACTCGATTTTAATTAATTTCCCAAGGCTATAGACTTGCCATTTGTGAGGAAAATGCGACCCCGTTCAAATCGAACC
This sequence comes from Hyalomma asiaticum, assembly GCA_013339685.2. Lineage (NCBI taxonomy): Eukaryota > Metazoa > Arthropoda > Arachnida > Ixodida > Ixodidae > Hyalomma > Hyalomma asiaticum. The sequence goes on along the minus strand of JABSTT010003706.1, from coordinate 16,844 downwards.
AAACGGACGGAATACAAGGGCAGCGAATTTTACTCGATTTTAATTAATTTCCCAAGGCTATAGACTTGCCATTTGTGAGGAAAATGCGACCCCGTTCAAATCGAACCAAACGGGACGGAATACAAGGCAGCGAATTTTACTCGATTTTAATTTATTCACAAAAGGTGTACAGTTGCCTCGGGAATGAGAAATGGCGTTTTCAGGTAATTTCTCCCGATGGTGACGCAAATCGACGTCCTTACTGCCAGTAGAATGGGCAGTTCCGCAGGAGTCTCGTGAGCACAATAAAGGCAGTTCTTGTTCCGGCGATAAAAACGATTTATTCACCAAGGGTACATATGCACTTACCTCAGAAATGGCGTTTTCAGGTAATTTCTCCCGATCGTGACGTAAATCGATGTCCTTACTGCCAGTAGAATGGGTAGTTCCGCAGGATTCTCGTGAGCACATTTAAGGCAGCTTTTGTTCCGGCGATGAAAACGATTTATTCACCAAGGGTATTGACCAGTTGGCTTATTACACGTGGTTTATTGCACCACTTGGTTTATTCACCACGATTTATCGTCACTTACCTAAGAAATGGCGTTTTCAGGTACTTTCTCCCGATCGTGCCACAAATCGACATCCTAACTGTCAGAAGAATGGGCACTACCGCAGGATTCTCGTGAGCACATTTAAGGCAGCTTCTATTCCGGCGATAAAAACGGCTTATTCACCAAGGGTATTCACCAGTTGGTTTATTCCACCACTTGGTTTATTCAAGACGATTTATTCACCACTTCGTTTTCAGGTAATTTCTCCCGATGGTGACGCAAATCGACGTCCTTACTGCCAGTAGAATGGGCAGTTCCGCAGGAGTCTCGTGAGCACATTTAAGGCAGCTTTTGTTCCGGCGATAAAAACGATTTATTCACCAAGGGTATTCACCAGTTGGTTCATTCCACTATTTGGTTCATTCACCGCGATTTATTCACCACTTACCTCAGGTATGACGTTTCAGGGAATTTCTCCCGATGGTGGCGCAACTTCGACGTCCTTACTGCGAATAGAATTGGTAGTTCCGCAAGTCTCGTGAGCACAATAAAGGCAGTTCTGTTCCCGGCGATAAAAAACGATTTATTCACCAACTGTAATCACCACTTGGTTTATTCCGCTTGGTTGTTGCACCACTTGATTTATTCACCCCGATTTATTCACCACTTGCCTCAGAAATGGCGTTTTCAGGTAATTTCTCCCGATGGTGGCTCAAATCGACCGTCCTTACTGCCAGTAGAATGGACAGTTCCGCAGGAGTCTCGTGAGCACAATAAAGGCAGTTCTTGTTCCCGGCGATAAAAACGATTATTCCCCAACTGGTAATCACCACTTGGTTTATTCACCACGATTTATTTAGCACTTATCTCAGAAATGGCGTTTTCGGGTAAATTCGCGCGATCGTGGCGTAAATCGACCTCGTTACTGCCAATAGCATGTGTAGTCCCGCAGCAGTCTCGGGGGCAGATTATGGCAGTTCTTGTTCCGGCGATAAAACGATTTATTCACCAAGGCTATACACTTACCTCAGAAATGGCGTTTTCAAGTAAGTTCGCGCGATCATTGTGTCAATCATTTACTCTCACTAGCATGAGTTTTCACGAATCAGGGTATCTAGCTGACTGATGGCCGTTTCACTTCCCGTGAAACAGCCACGTATCATTACGTCGGTGAAACCATTGTGGTGAATGGGTTTCGGCTTCGGCGTCTACTGCTACCTGAAGGTTGGAGAGGAAGAAACAGGAAGAAGACGACGACGTTGGTCGGGCGTCCATCGCCATCTTCGTCCTTCCTTTTTATTTTTTCTTAGATTTTGCCCCTGGCCTTTAATTTCCCCGTTCTCTTATTATTGCCTGTAGTGTGTCCAATACCCCTCGTGGGTATGTGCCAATTATAGAGGCCACAACAACAACAACAATATCGGCGTTTGTTCGACCTGGGCGGTTGGGATTCGGGCCTGTGTGCTGGGCAGTCGGACCATGTGGGCGCCACCAGGCCGCATGGACGAAGCCGTGGTCCCAAGCTGCGGCCCGCACCTTTGGAGAAGATCCCGACGCGAGCACCGATGACAGGCGAGCTTGGAAGGCCTGAAGGTGCAAGTCACCGTGCTGCCCGCGCCCGTGTTCGTCGCAACGGCACTGTGAGTGACCTACAGCTTCCGAGGCATCTCAAGCGCGCCTCGGGCCATCACCAACGACGTACCCGACTGCAAGCACGGCAAGGCCAACTCAACGGGCTGCCAGGTGCCCATGTTGATGATGATGATTGTGGTTAGGTAAGGAAAGGACGCTAATTTCTGCAGCCCATGTCGGGAGCACGGCTTAGCGTCCGTGGGGGTAGGGGAAAGGGAGTGAAAGAGATAGAAAGGAGAGAAAGGCCGTAGTGGAGGGCTCCGGAAATTTTGGCCTCCTGGGGTTCTTTAACGTGCACTGACAACCTACAGTACACGGGCCTCTGGCATTTTCGTCTCCATCGAAAATGCGACCGCTGCGGCCGCCCACGTTCGCCGCAACGGCACGAGTGAGTGGGCGGCGGCTGCTAAAGCGCTACGAGTAACGTCCAGGCGTCCGGTGCCGTGAGAAGATAAGTGTGCGTCGGAGGGCGGCGGCGCTAGCGTTCTGTGGCGGCGCCTTTGTTACTGAACTGCAGTGTCTAGTTATTTGTTATGCCATTTGTACGTCTCGTTGTGTGCTGTGCTTCGCCCATCATTGTGGCGTCATGAAGTGTTTTTCCATGTCTGGTGCCCTTCCGCCTCTCGTCTGAGCTCCTGGGCACAATAAAGGCAGTTCTTGTTCCCGGCGATAAAAACGATTTATTCACCAACTGTAATCACCACTTGGTTTATTCCGCTTGGTTTGTTGCACCACTTGATTTATTCACCCCGATTTATTCACCACTTGCCTCAGAAATGGCGTTTTCAGGTAATTTCTCCCGATGGTGGCTCAAATCGACGTCCTTACTGCCAGTAGAATGGACAGTTCCGCAGGAGTCTCGTGAGCACAATAAAGGCAGTTCTTGTTCCCGGCGATAAAAACGATTTATTCCCCAACTGTAATCACCACTTGGTTTATTCACCACGATTTATTTAGCACTTATCTCAGAAATGGCGTTTTCGGGTAAATTCGCGCGATCGTGGCGTAAATCGACCTCGTTACTGCCAATAGCATGTGTAGTCCCGCAGCAGTCTCGGGGGCAGATTTATGGCAGTTCTTGTTCCGGCGATAAAAACGATTTATTCACCAAGGCTATACACTTACCTCAGAAATGGCGTTTTCAAGTAAGTTCGCGCGATCATTGTGTCAATCATTTACTCTCACTAGCATGAGTTTTCACGAATCAGGGTATCTAGCTGACTGATGGCCGTTTCACTTCCCGTGAAACAGCCACGTATCATTACGTCGGTGAAACCATTGTGGTGAATTGGTTTCGGCTTCGGCGTCTACTGCTACCTGAAGGTTGGAGAGGAAGAAACAGGAAGAAGACGACGACGTTGGTCGGGCGTCCATCGCCATCTTCGTCCTTCCTTTTTATTTTTTCTTAGATTTTGCCCCTGGCCTTTAATTTCCCCGTTCTCTTATTATTGCCTGTAGTGTGTCCAATACCCCTCGTGGGTATGTGCCAATTATAGAGGCCACAACAACAACAACAATATCGGCGTTTGTTCGACCTGGGCGGTTGGGATTCGGGCCTGTGTGCTGGGCAGTCGGACCATGTGGGCGCCACCAGGCCGCATGGACGAAGCCGTGGTCCCAAGCTGCGGCCCGCACCTTTGGAGAAGATCCCGACGCGAGCACCGATGACAGGCGAGCTTGGAAGGCCTGAAGGTGCAAGTCACCGTGCTGCCCGCGCCCGTGTTCGTCGCAACGGCACTGTGAGTGACCTACAGCTTCCGAGGCATCTCAAGCGCGCCTCGGGCCATCACCAACGACGTACCCGACTGCAAGCACGGCAAGGCCAACTCAACGGGCTGCCAGGTGCCCATGTTGATGATGATGATTGTGGTTAGGTAAGGAAAGGACGCTAATTTCTGCAGCCCATGTCGGGAGCACGGCTTAGCGTCCGTGGGGGTAGGGGAAAGGGAGTGAAAGAGATAGAAAGGAGAGAAAGGCCGTAGTGGAGGGCTCCGGAAATTTTGGCCTCCTGGGGTTCTTTAACGTGCACTGACAACCTACAGTACACGGGCCTCTGGCATTTTCGTCTCCATCGAAAATGCGACCGCTGCGGCCGCCCACGTTCGCCGCAACGGCACGAGTGAGTGGGCGGCGGCTGCTAAAGCGCTACGAGTAACGTCCAGGCGTCCGGTGCCGTGAGAAGATAAGTGTGCGTCGGAGGGCGGCGGCGCTAGCGTTCTGTGGCGGCGCCTTTGTTACTGAACTGCAGTGTCTAGTTATTTGTTATGCCATTTGTACGTCTCGTTGTGTGCTGTGCTTCGCCCATCATTGTGGCGTCATGAAGTGTTTTTCCATGTCTGGTGCCCTTCCGCCTCTCGTCTGAGCTCCTGGGCCCACGAAACATTACACCATCTAACAGGTGGTCACTTGACGAAACTCACGTAGGACCACTTAAAGGTAGCCACGTGGCATGTTCCGGCCAAAACTACGCAAATCTAGTTGATCAGTGATCGGTGCGGAGCAAGAGAGAAGGTAAAAATAGCAGTATCTTCGACAGTACAGTATAGAAAAAGGTACAGCAAAAGGAACGGAAGAAGGATGGGAAAGCTTTCAATTCCGCTGTTTCTTCACCTTTAGCAGCATAGAGTTCGTTACCACTGCCTAGAGGCAAAATTGGCACTCGAACCCAGTTTAATGCATGGGAATGCTGGGATGTGGTGGATTCAGACTAGGCGTCGTCTACTTACGGCTGCGACATCTCCTAGACACGTCTGATTTGGACGCATTCGGCGTGTAATAATGTTCAATGTTTCTTTGAAGCAGCCTGTAGTGAGCCATTTTTGAATGACTCAATTTCAAGTTTTGTTTACATTTGAAAACTTGTCCTCAAGTTACGCATCAGTGACCGACCGCTAAAAGTTGGATGACAGACGACAATGTCAACGCTCACTCCGTGTCTGTGTGTCATCTGTTTCTTCTTTTCGCCGTTTGATTAGGCCCTGCAGGTGAGTACTATTTTATTGCAAGATGTAATACTTGTGAATTAGATCCGTTTACGAAGGTGTTGTTTTAGGGGAGCCTTATTTATGCAGCAGTATCCACGTATGACTCAAAGCCCCGCTACATGCCAGCCAACACAAGCCTCGCAGACACATATACCATAATTCCCATCGCGGAATAGGTGGTGGTGCCACATTTACCTCTAGGTAATTGTAAGAAACGCTATGCTTAGCACCACTTGTGTGTAGCTGTCCCGGTGTTTTCTATCATCATTCTATCATCATCACCACCATCATTGGCCTAAGTCGACTGCAGGACGAAGGTTTAGTTCTCCCAGCGATTTCCAATTATAGCCCTATCCTGAGCGACTTGGTTCCACTTGATGCCTGCGAATTTCTTAATTTTATCGCTCCGTCTAACCTTTTGCCTGCCTCTTTTGCGTTTTCCTTCGATTGGTATCCACGCCGTCGCTCTTACTGTCCATCTGTTATCTGTCCTCCGCATGATATGTTCACCGCAGTGCCACTTCTTTCTTTTAATTGATATAAGAATGTCAGCCAGGCTATTAAGCATAATTTTTTGTTCTTTTGCTATTCATGTTTATTACTGTTTCAGAACATTTCCGGTTTTGGTCGTCAGTTACGTTTTTAGGGGCGAAGCTCCTTTGGGTCTGTCCGTCCGTTGTTCCTAGTAGCGTGTTACCGTCAAAGAAATGAATCGATGCTACGTGTGGGAGACGCGCCCTCGGTGCGTGCCGAGGGCGCGTCTCCGATGAACGCACTACCAGCTCGCAAAGAAGGAGAACGCGCCCTCACTCGCGAGAGACAAGCTTGACGCAGGCAGCGCCTTCTAGCGAGTTTCTTGACTGAAAAATACCGACTGCTCGCGCTGGAGAACCGTTCACCGGTTCAGAACTCTCCCTGGAGCTCTGAAGTGTATTGTATCCCAACCTTTCAGTGGCTTTCGCGGTCAGTCTACCAACGCTATTTAGTAGTGTTTGTGCGCGCTTGTTGTCGCTCGGTGATTGCAACACTACGTTATACAATTTGTGAATTTCTCATTCCGCGTTGTAGTAAATAGCATAAAGGGGGTAGAGAGGGCAGAGTGTCGACGTCCAATGCGGGAAGTACCACGATCGAATCCCAGTGCCTCAGAACCCTCGGTTTTTCAAAGAGGCCGTGTAGCAACATTGTATGCTGTATTTAGTACTTTCTGTATATTTTGTATTTTTCGAGTGCACAAATGAGTATATGCCTTGTACTGTAGAACATCCGGAAATAAAATTCTCTTAAACGATCCTTACCAGGCGTTTAGTTGAAACCCCATAGGAATGCCCTACAGCAATCTCTGTTTACAGTGTCAAAATTATTTCCGCATAAGTTCTCTATTGAAATTTTCCCGTACGAACTGAAAAGCAACTCGAGAAGAATTTTAAATGCGAAACATTTCTTAGCGAACTTCGGCGACTTTGAGCGTATCTATCTACCTAGCCGCCTACGACTTTGTGCTCTCTTGGTCGTGTCGTCAATGGGATGTACACGAAAATTGCTATGCCACATCATGACTGCATGACGAACATAAATGACAGGCGTTGACATGAAAATCACGATATGCATGTCATGAGCGGCATGATTTGCATGCCATGGTCTTGGTGCTCTCCTGGCCGTTTCGTTAATGGGATATATACGAATATTGGTATGCCACCACATGACTGCATGACAAACATAAAAAACAGTTCATAACATAAAAATCATGACAAGCACGCTGTGAGCGGCATGATTTACATGCCACAGTCTTGGTGTTCTTGCGGCCGTTTCATTATTAGGATGTATACGCAAATTGGTATGCCGCAACATGACTGCATGACGAATACAAATGAAATGTCACAACATAAAAATTATGACATGCATGTCGTGAGTGGCATGATTTACATGCCACGGTCTTGGTGCTCTCTTGCCCGTTTCGTTAATGGGGTGTTTACGCCAATTATTACACCACAACATGACTACATGACGAACATAAATGACAGGTCATAACATGAAAATCATGACATGCATGTCATGAGCAGCATGAATTACATGCCGCGGTCATGGTGCCCTTGCGGTCGTTTCGTTCACTTCATATGTACCAAGATCGGCATAGTGAGACAATACATACCCATTTTACGTTCCTGGTTGTGTACTTCGCATTTCCTTGATTTGCATTGCACATCGGATCTGCCAATTTTTTTTTAAACCTCCTTGGTGCCCTGAGCCCCTCGACACGATGAACACCATACATAACATACACGTCGAGTACGCCGAATGCAGCGATCTCGTTTCCTAAGGAAAGCGCGTGACGGCGCAGAACACACGCGATAGTCGCCATCACGCGACGCAGCTCTACCCCACGCAGAAACTGCCGCAATGGGGGCAACGTCAAAGGCAGAGACCTGTGCTGAACTGATACTGATTTTGGAATTTTTTATTAGGCCCCTCCCAAACGGGAAGGGCCTCACAAAAATTGCCCTATAAGCTCATTCGAGCGCCCTTCCACACGGTAATCTTTAGTAAAAGGCGAAAGATTAATCCGTATAGACATGTGGGAAGGCCTGAGCGACGGTGTGATGGAATCGCATTCTCATGCACGACACATATGAGGACCATTCAACAGCAGCTAGGAAGCGAAGCAGGTTCGCGACATATTTTTTAACAAATGAGCATCGTAAATTTTTATTCTTTACAGCGATCCTTGAAAAAGGATTATCTGCAGCGTACTTTTAAATAAGCAGTAGAATGTGAGCGCAAGCGGATGAGAAATCTTCGTTTTCAATCGTGGAGAATGCTATACAACCTGTTCGACATGCAAGTGAGGACATCGCCTGCGTTGTTTGGCTAGAGATGGCGCAAGGTGTACGTAGTACAAAAAAAAAAACAAGAACGGCGAAGCCTGCAATAAGTCGCGAAATCTTGAAACAGCCAAGCTAATGATTGGAAGTTTGACATGGTTATGCTAGGTGTTACTTGACCATCTGTCAGGCACTGGGCTTGCCCCTATTAGTCAACTTTTTAGACTTGCCTTAATAAGTATTGGATTAATTATTTTTGACAACTTTACCATACTCGACGTAATTAGGATTAGCCAATAACCAGACACAGCTTAATTAGTATAGCTGAACTGTGCTGAACCCAATTAGACAAGACTTAATTAGTGTATAATAAACAATTACTGGCCTGATTAGTTGTTTAAGCTTTGCGTAAATAGCATTTCCCTAACACAGACCTTGGCCTAATCAGTGTGAACTTAATTAGGCTAGGCTTAGCTTAATTAGCCCAAGCTACACAAAACGCGGTAGCAGCGGTTGCGTGCTGTATCAAGGTAGGTGGGCTGAGCTAAGCGCATTTGAAACGAAGCTAAAGTCCCTCAATATTTTTTAGAACGTACCGCCAAATTTTCAACCGGGCTGCCGCACGCGATCATTGGCGCCTTCGACGTGTCGTCAGGGAAATGCTGGGAACTGCAGCGATCTCGTCTCCTAAGGAAAGCCGTTAACGGCGTAGAACACACGCGATCGTCGCCATCCAATGACGCAGCTCTACCCCACGCAGAAACCGCAGTAAGGGGGGCAACCCTGGGCAACGTGAAAGGCAAAGACCTGTGCTGAACTGATACTGATTTTGGAATTTTTTATTAGGCCCCTCCCTAAACGGGAAGGGCCTCACAAAAATTGCCCTATAAGCTCATTCGAGCGCCCTTCCACACGGTAATCCGCCAAGTTTTTAACCGGCCTTCCGCACGCGATTATTGGCGCCTTCGACGTGTCGTGTTCTTTGCTTGTGTTTTACGGCGGCCTACTCTGCGTGCAGTGCACAGAGAGGGGCCGTCGGGAGAGCATATTGGCCCCGCGATCGAACACAGTCGGTGCCTAGCGGCGAGAGAAGGAAGCTCCCAAGTGTGGATAGCCTCTTGCGTCGTCTGATAGCCAGTGCGCTTTTACATGCGCGCGTACGCCACGCATATTCTCTAATATGTTTGTTCCCTGAGCCGGTGCAGTGTTGAATGCTTTCATGTATTCTAACCCATGCATAAAAGTATTATAGTCAGATACAACTCAAGTCTGCAGTGAAGCCCCTCTCACGCCCTTATAACCGCTAGCCACTGGACCTCTGCGAAGCCTCAAATAGTTCCTTCATGGATAGTTCAAGAAGGAACTGTTTGAGGCTTCGCGGAGGTACAGTAGCTGGCGGTTACAAATTAAGGGCGTGGGAGGGGCTTCACTGCAGAGTTGAGTTGTATCTGACTATAGTTCTTCTTATTTTTCCTAGTGACGCGAGACTCCCGGCGCTTTTGTATTCGCGCATGCCATGTAACTGCTTTGTTTTGTGTCAAATAAACTTCCCTTTGTGACTATAGTCTTATGGGAATCTTGCCTTATAGGTGTTTACATTAGCCTAACACATTGTTCTATTAGCCTTGCTAGTTTATATGAATATATTATGTAAGACCTTTTGAAATTTGTATTTGTCAAATAGATCTATTCTCAATCAAGCTGGCTAGGGCTTCATTGAGAGTTAGTTATAACTATTATAGTTATATACTGTGAGAGTTAATAGTTATAACTATCAAAGCACAAAATAAGTGACTCAAGGATCGTTTAAATTTCTTTGTTAGTTTGTATACACAGTAAACACAGTAAAAAACACAGTATACACAGTAAAAAAATTTACAGCCTTAACGACGTAAACGAGAAAGCTAGAGATGTATGATTTCTTTACAGTTTGGCATTGAACATTAAGCGTGTTTACATTAACCGGTACGTGTGATGCACGGCTACCAGCTAGTCTACCCTAAACTGGCAGATTATTGTTGTTTTGTGGGGTTTAACGTCCCAAAACCAGCTCTCATTATGAGAGACGCCGTAGTGGAGGGCTCCAGAAATTTCGACCACCTGGGGTTCTTTAATGTGCACTGACATCGCACATTACACGGGCCTCAACATTTCGCCTCCATTGAAATGCAGCCGCCGCAGCCGGGATTCGATCCCGCGACCCTCAGATAAGCAGCCGAGTACCATAGCTCTAGACCACCGTGGCGGGGCCTAAATTGGTAGATGTCCTGTGAATTCTTATTTTGTAATTGCGCATAAGAGTAATTTCCCTACTGGTACTACGTGGTAGGTCAGGAATCTGGAGTGTATATACGGGACTGTCTATGCACAGGTGAGAAATAGCGCGAATGGTGCACGCTCAATTATTAGTTTGAAATAGTCGAGTGTGTGTTTGCATGTGTGATGTTCCATGATGTCAGTGTGCAATGTATGATAATGAATGCTGACGAAATCAAGTGCTGTGTGACTCACAGTGTGATTGCAAAACGCATCCTCCATTCTTACGCTGCACACAGAAAAAGGGTGTCGCCCATGAGTTTACTCTGTGCCCATGGAATAGGCCAAGTCATGTACACGCTATTAGTCTAATACTGAAAAATTGTTCTGGTGTCAATAACCTCATAGGCTATTAGTTTACTGTGAGGAAGGATGGAAATAGTAGAGAGGTAACGGCAGGGATGTTAACCAGTGTAGGACAACCGGTATGCTACCCTGCACGAGGGGAAGGGGATGAGGGAGATTGAAATGTGAATGGAATTGTCAGAGTCAGTGGCACCTGCATGGTATGCGACATCACACTCGTTGTTACAGCGATGTGTGATGTCGCATACCAGGAGTGCGCATCACGATACGCGTATCAGCGCACCATAGCCTACATTTTTCTTCGATAAGACAGACGTCTTTCATGCGCACTAACGTGAGTGCCAACGTTACGTTGTACCACGAGCTGCTATTGAGTCTCCGGGGTGCTGTCGACGTTCCTATTTTCCCCTCAAGTACACATCCATTCATGCACGTGGCACACTGCGGTAATCCTAACTTTTAACACTTGGCTGAACGTTAAAAGAATTCGTAAAACAAAATATGCTCGCTGGCTGCTTCGCACGACACCGATCCCCACAATGTGTGGCACCTGTCAACTTTCTTTCTGCAGCCCATGTCGGGAGCACGGCTCAGCGTCCGTGGGCGTAGGGAAAAGGGAGGGAAAGAAATAGAAAAGAGAGAAAAGCCGTAGTGGAGCGCTCCTATAATTTCGACCTTTAAAGAGATACTGAACAATAACACCGAGATTCTTTGCCCAAATGAAAGATAGGGTGCTTTTTTAAAAACGTTGACGCAACCTCGTTTCGAGGAAGACACCGGCCGGAAAATAATGAATTAATATAAGTTTTTTTAGCAAAGGACCGCACCTGGCGTGGGCTCCGCGATCTATAGAGGAAGTGACGTTTTCCATGACGTTAGTTGTGCCGGATACTGGCGTTCCTCCGAGTTAGGGAACGCACCCACCCTCCTCTCGCCAGACCTGTCGCCTCTCTCCACCCGCATCAACGCCCCTGCAGCTTCATGCTCCACAACTCGCGCCGTGAATGCTCGCACTTGCCCTTCCTCTCTCTTCTGTGGCTTCATTTCTCTTTCGCTGTCTTTCTTCTGATTTCCCTAAGCAGTGCCGCAGCGGTGGCCGGTTAGAGTACCCTCCTTTAATGCATGGAGGTGCTGGGTTCAAGGCCGAATGCCGCCAGAAACTCACCCGTTTTACAAATGGCGAGAGAAGTACACTGTCCAGGCGCTCGTTGAAGGCGTTGACAGTAACGTTGTCTTGGGTGAGGGTAACCCCCAGCGCAACACACGCAGGAAGGGGATGGCAAATGGAATAGAGGAAAGGAAGGCAACTCGTGATATGAGCAGCAGCGGAAAACACGCGCACGAATACGCGAGCCGTACACAGACACACACGCACGCACGCGCACACACACACACACACGCACACACACAGAAAAGATGTGGTTGATCCCTCTGTCATAGGAATCCGTAAACACGAAAGTGAAAGCTGTCTTCGCGCATTAAGCGGCAATCTGGCGAATCGAGGGGCCAGAGATGGGTTGCGTACTCTGGACATGCGAACCCTCTGCATGCACACGTCAGCGGCACCTCGACACTGTGCAGGGTTCGTAATCAGTTGCACACAAGCGAAACCACTCGAACGACACATTTCTCAGGAGACAACGCATCAACGCGTCAGCGCCCTGCGCAAAGCTGCCATAAACCAAGAGCGTCCGCAAACGGGGAAACCTTGCAAGCGAAACAGAACTGTTTGTCAGCGGATCGTTTTGCGAACGCACACTTCGCTGATTGATTGATTGATTGATTGATTGATGATTGTGGTTCGGTTAGGAAAGGACGCTAATTTCAGCAGCCCACGTAGGGAGCACGGCTAAGCGTCCGGGGGGGTAGGAGTAAAGGGAGTGAAAGAGATAGAGAGGACAAAGGCCGTAGTGGAGGGCTCCGGAAATTTAGACCACCTGGGGTTCTTTGACGTGCACTGACAACGCCCAGTGCACGGGCCTCTGGCATTTTCGCCTCCATCGAAAATGCCACCGCCGCGGCCGGGATCGAACCCGCGTATTTTGGGTAGCAGCCGAGTACCGTAACCACTACACCACCGCGGCGGACCAATTCGCTGTGCGAAAGGCGCATCGTCTCCTTGACGACGGCCGTCTCCAAGCGCGTTCCTGCAGTGAAGCGAGTCACAACGCAGCTGGCTATCATATACGTCACAAAAAAGAAAATTAAGTAGGGGTTGTGGCTAAAGCAACGCGCCGGCAGGACGCCGAAGACTGCGCGGCAATAGAGGCGTCGAAAATACTGAAGCGCTAACTGCCGGCGTGTATACTAACAAAAGTTACAACTTCGCGCCATCGTTTGTAGGTGGCGGTACCACCACCAAGTACCAGCGCTGAGAACCAAAAGTGCAGTGAAAGGGAGGCGATGTTAATTGAAGAGTGATTTTGCTTGATAAATGCGTTTTCTTTAACAGGACAGCAATTAGATGCGAATTGTAAAGCGGTGTAGTAAATATATAAGGCCCATCTTTTCCTCCGTATTGCAAGTCTGTCGGTGGCATGGTCGGTAGCCTTTGTAGATCCTACCGCCACACCCTGGTTAGCTGTGGGTTCCAAATTCCAATGCCAGCAGGTGGTACTTTTTCATTCTCAAATGCATGTTTATTTTTCAGATATCTTTACGGAATTATAAAGTGCAAATGCTTACAGGGCGCAAATTCAACAAACAAAAGAGAGGGACACACAGACACACACAAAGCGCCAATACCAACTGATTTATTCAGGACAGAAGAAAGGGTTGTCTATTTATACTATAGCACATGCGCAACACAGGGCAATCATACTACAAAGAAAGTATGCCAATCATTTCAAATGCATGCGAAACAGATGCGTCTCGGCATCAAACAACGATATGGAGGTATCACTTACGCACTTATCTCCTTTCATTTTTATGAAGTGAGCTTCCAAAAGTTCTCTAGCCGTTTTATTAGTGCTCCTACCAAGTATGGCGACGCGCCTAAAATGCGGTTCACAGGCGCAGGCTCTACAATGCAAGCTAAGATGCGCACCGTCCAACTTACTTAATCTGTTCGAGCGCTCTCTCAGTCGAACGTTCAGGCACCTGCCTGTTTGGCCCACATATGACTTTCCACAACTTAGGGGAATTTCATAAACTACCCCAACAGCACAGCGCCCAAAAGGCTTCTTGCAGCCTTTTGTCTCGGTACTCGTGGTCCGATGACAGAGCTGCGCAAGTTTGTTGGGTGCAGAAAAGGCAACACGGACGCCGTGTCTGGCAGCCACTTTCTTGAGGTTGTGGCTGATCTTGTGCATATAGGGCACTACCACCAGCCTAATAGCATCTGTTCCAGGAGCGTCGGCCTTGGAACATAGACCGTTTTTCACCTTCCGGTGAACTGATTCGGCTACGCCTCGGACGACCGACTGAGGGAAACCAGCTTTTAAAAGCCTTGTGACCTGATGAGAGAAGCTTGCCTGCATAGTGTGAACGCATGATTTGCGCAGCGCCGACCCGAGACACAGAGACGCAATACCACGGAATACCAGACGCAATACCAAAGAAGGCGGATTTGTAGTCTTACACCGCAACATGTTTAATGAGAAGGCAATGCAAGCTATAAACAAAAATTTTCGTGAAGTGAAAGTAAGCCTAACGAAAGCAAAAACTAACGCGATTAAACTATGCGAACAAATTGCCTGTGAAAAATTGGTCAAGTGTATCCCGAAAAGTGAGCGGGACTCTTTAGCTGTGTTTTTTAGTGCTAAGACTCATAAATTAGATATTCCTTTCAGGTCAATTGTTAGTGAAAAGGGAACTTGGCAATATCAAGTTAGTAGTTTTCTCCTAAGTGCTCTTAAGTTCCTCGAAGTTAAGGATCCGTATTTTACTAAGAATTCTGACCAAGTTGTTAAGTTTCTGAGGGGCGTTGACCAAGTGGGGTATGGTTTTTCAATGGATATAGAAGACTTATTCTATGATATACCGCACAATGAACTGTATGCAGCTGTTTTAGAATGCATTACTAGCAATGATGAGGCCATGTTTGTAAGTGAGGTAGAAATGACTGCTAGTAATTTTATGTCCTTGTTGGAATTTTACCTGAACAACACGTTTGTGTCTGTCAATGGGCGGTTTTATCTTCAAAAGAAAGGCATCTGTATCGGATCGCGCATAGCACCCATCCTATGTGATATATTTTTATCTAATATTGACCATGCACTCCAACTCTCGTGTAGTTCCTCCCTCATTTTTTAAGTGTTTAGGTACGTAGATGATTTTTTAATTCTTCTTAGACATGACTGCCCTGTGTCCTTTAAGGAAGCAATCGACTTAGTTTTAGCGGATTTTAAGAAATGTGGACAAGGTCTGTCTTTTACCTTTAGCAAACACTACAGAAAACTAGCCGTAGCCAATTTCAGGGGCTGAGCTTTGAGGGGAGACAGCAGTCGACAGCGAGGTGGCCAGCTAGTCAAGAAATGAAAAGCCGCTACTCCGCGACAGGATATCAAGGCGTGGTGTAGAGACCCCATGAGATCGAGCAGCCATAACGGGCCGTCTCTTCGCAAGGTACCTTCTTGGAAAGGTGGCTCGAACGACTCTTATACCCCTGACACACGGGCACGCTAAAGTACTTTAGGTAAGGGGACATCTACCGGAACGGCGTTCATGCCCAGTGACACACGACAAAGGAGTATCTCCTTCCCGGTAAAGTTCCTTTGCAGAAAGGTAGATCGGCGAACTACTTTTCGAGCGTAAAGGGCGTACTCTCGCCGACAGCGCTCACGGCCAGCAAACGAGATGGAACTTTTCACAAAATTACAACACCCCGCAAGTATTTTCTTGCCTTGCGTATAGGCTTTAACATTTAGCCCTAATGAGGTTTGTCGGGCCGCAAAGATTTATTTTTGCCGCATTCTCGAACGCTAACATCGCCGCCATGCGGGATTCCGGCAGTGTCATTTCCTTCTTTGTCGTGGTAGGGATTGCGCGTGAAACGAACAATCAATATTATTAGCCATCAGCAATAAAAAGGATGTTTTTACGTTCCGCAATCGCTAAAGGTAATTAAATGCGTAACTTTTTAAATATGTTCACTATCTTGCTGCTTTAACGAGGAGCGCCATTTTTTTGCGGCGTTCGTCTTAGGAACCACCTAAAGGAGTTCACGTGCTGTCGTGTGTCATTGGCGCAACTACTTTCTGCAGAGGGTCCTTTAGAGTAGAAAAAGGGGTTCACTACAAAGGACTTTACTTTTGCCCGTCTGTCAGGGGTATTAGTGACAGGACTGCACAGTGTTTATCCTTTATTGGCACGCATGTGCAGGTCGTGTTTTGGTGGAATCCATTTGCATGTATTTGTAATGTAACTAGCCGACGTTGAGCATGTTTACCTAATTGCCAATCTCAAGAAGCTTTTCCCCCTTTTTTCCTTCCCCTGTACTAGATAGCCAACCGGAAATCGCCTCTGGCTAATTTCCCTGTCTTGCCTATACCTGTCCCTCTTTCTCTTTTTCAAGAATTTATGTTTCTTTTGATAGCTCTAAGCTTTTACTCAACCCTTGGACAACAACAGGCTTCCGCTGGTGCCCCAAAGTGACCTGCATTTCATTCTGGAAACTTTCTGGGGCGATTTTCGGTGGATGGATACGTCCGTCCATGGAATCTACATGGCTTACCACTGCCTCCCGTCAATTTAGAGCTCATGAAGTATAACTACGGGCAAGCTCGGAATTACGTACTATTTTTAACGGGAAGGTGTTTTATGCCAGGGCCCACGAATAAATAAGTGACGTACTTCTGTAACAGAAGTAGATGTCTGAAAAAATGAAAACACACTGACATTGAAAAAGTACCACACGCTTGGACTCGAATCCTCATTCAGCCGGGATGCAACGGTAGGAGTTGAAAGGTCCATCGGTGCACCACCACAGCATTGGTCATATAGGGAACCAAACGGGCCTTATATGTTCACTATAGCACTTTACAAATTGCATCTAACCGACGCCCGGTTGAAGGGAAGGTGTTAGCAAACAAAATTACTCTTAAATTGACATTGCCTCGCTATGGTGGTCAAGTGGCTACGGCGCTCGGGCTGCTGATCCGAGGGTCGCGGGATCGAATCCCGGCCGCGGCGGCTGCATTTCGATGGATGCGAAATGTACAGACCCGCGTACTCTGCGATGTCAGTGCGCGTTGAAGAACCCCAGGTTGTCAAAAATTTCCGGAGCCCTCCACTACGGCGTCTCTTATAAT
>JABSTT010003705.1:0-17001 GCA_013339685.2 Hyalomma asiaticum | reverse complement strand
CATCCAGCAATCAAGCAATCTCGTCTCTGGTGCATATAACATAACTGATGTATAGCTGGTAACCGACAATTTGTACAGGCAACAAAACATACAATGATTCTTTTTTACAACTTGCCATTTTTATATATTGTTTTAATCTGTCACTTGCCATGGTGGCTGTGCCAGTTTGCAAAAACAGAAAGTAAGCTAACGCTATATTAAGGCGAAAACCTTATATTACTACGTTTCAAGGTTGTGTTGCACAGTACAAAAAACCAGACTGTAGGCGAGCATCGAATAGGTGGAGTGCATCTCTCACTTCACTGTAAGTTGATTAAGTATATCTTGCTCGTGCGGTCAGCTTTGTTGCCTTCGTATTACAACAAAGTTGACCGTGTCTTGCTGTGAAATCTCCTGCCACATCCTTGTAGGTGAAGGTGCACAAGGCTCTAGTTGCAAGCGAGGAAGACCGAGAAGGCACAGCGCTGCAGAAGAACCTTAAGCAACTCAAAATGCCATTTCTCACCACTGCTGCTGTAACAAAGCAGCTATGTGTGAAACTGCAGCAGCAGCAGCCCAAGAAGCAGATCAATGGAACTTGGCATTTGCCTTTTACATTCGCTTGGAAGTCTCTAAGCACCTGGTATAACAACACAGCATAAACCGGTATGGGCTTGTTACAATGCTCAAAATTGGTGACAATGGTGCCTGAAGCAGGTGTCCGAAACTGCTATCACTCATAATGAGAAAAAGTCCATACCCCCATCTCACCTGAAGGAAAACTAGCAATCTTTCAGTAATGTTTATCTCCCTCTCTGCACGCCTGTGCACATTTGAACCCAGCCCAACAGGAGTAGTAGCACCCACCCCAGACTCTGGGCCTTATAAGTTGTCAGTCGTTGGCTATGGTTCCATCGACAAAGACGAGGAGAATTGGAGGGCGGGGGAGAAAATACAGAAGAGCAAGGAGATGACGATGGCAAGGAAGGAGAGGATGCAGATGACAAATGAGAAGTAAAGGAATTTGAAAAAGAAGACAGTGTAAGAGGAAGAACAAGAGGGGGGAGGAGAAGCAGGAATGGAAGAAGACCTAAAGAGAATAATAAGAGCACATAAAGGAAAGCTTACACTGTCACTGTGCTCTGTTCTTTGCAAAGGCCTGAGAGTCTTCTTACAATGCTGCCCTAACTTGTCCCAGTGGCTCGTTAAAGAAATTCTGCTGACATTGTGCAGTGGGGTTTTTCCTCTGAAAATGTGCACCTATCAGGTTCATGATACTCACCATTGGTGATTACTTCTCTATGCAAGTTACTTCAGGCAGTAAAACCTTTGCCAGGACAAAGAAATGGAAAAGACATCAAGAGAGTGCTGGCGATTGCTTACCCACACAGGTTGTCATGCAACGTCAAAAAAGAAGCATCAGAATTCAATCTGAATGTTGTTTTTATGCCCCTAACAAGCTCTCAAAGGTGTGTTTTCTAGACAAAGTGGCTGAAGTGTGCAAGATGCACAGGAACAAGTTCAGTACTTGCCAGTCGCACAGAGCAGCTCGGTTGCAGCAGACAAGAAAACCTGGCATCCTACGAGCAAAGTGACAATGTAGGTGGAGAAATGGTATGTCCTCGAGGCATGGAGAAGGCAGAGTTTGAGGAGAGGAATCTGCTAGGCTGTGGCAGCGCGCGCCATGGCTCATTCATGAAACGGTTTGGCAAGGTGGAAATTGAATTTTCTTTGCATCACGACAGATGAAACTTCTGGCAAGTGGTCATCTTTTACATGTCATCCTATGGGTGCAATGCATAAAAACTGCGATACCGTCTCATATATTGCAAATATTCTCAGTTTTCTGTCTGCAGCATCAAAAAGTAAACTCTGTGGGCATTTTGGCTGTAGTTTGTAATAAATATGTGCCATACAGCACTTGTAATGAGCTGCATGTAGTGACTCCAGTGCAGGTGACACCTGCCGCTGTAAGTCCCTCGTTCGCATGTTGTGAACAGGTATGGGCAAATGGCCTTGGGAAGAAAATGCGTGCAGGATGCTGCATAGTCTTTGTGATCTGCTGACTTTACAACTCTCACGGGCTTCTCATACTTTTAAGTGCACTTTTTGTGTTGCAACAAAGGCTTGCGCTCTCTGGGATTTCCACCAGTGCCATTTTAGGATGGGACAGAAAATGTGTTGTGCCAAACTACAATAGCAGCGCATCCAGCAAAGTGAAGCCAATTACTTTCGACGTTCCCAGTGGCTCGATGAAAGTGGAGGCATGGGCTTGTACAATACCAAGGAAAGGTCGAGAGCTCATGCCCCATAACTACGTTTGCTAGAAGCATTTCTCAAACAGTGAAATGGAGACGCAATGAAGGTGATCTTGGTGGTGACATCTCTCTTGACAAACCCAAGCGGCCTGTTTTGTTACTAGGTGCCGTGCCGTCACTATTTTTGCACTGTCTCAGCTACCTGTCTCCTGTTCTCAAAAAAAAGAGAAAAGAAATGAGCCAATTGGACCTGGCGTGAAGTGCACTAACCACCAAAGACAGACTTTGGTGGTTAATGACACAAATATGCTTGCTGCTTGCCACTTTGAGGAAAATGAGATGGTGCATCCTCTCGCCTCCCTTTGCCATGAGTCCAATGCCTCGAACAATAAGCAAACAACGGCATATGTGTGGTGGAAAGACAAGGAACGACACTGTACCAATAGTTCTGGTAATGACCAAACCAGTCGAACCAGAGTTATTGAATAAATAAGTTTTGCATTCCAAAAAACATACTGTGCAAATAATTAGGTAATTGCCATGCAGGCAACACCTTTTTTCGTTTATATAACAAATAATTTGCGGCCACCAAGGTCACACAAGAAGCACATCAATTACAATGAATCGGCACTGGCTAGCCTTGACAGGTTGAACGGGCAAGCTTCTGCAGAAAGCCGACTCGCACAACAGAGCGTGTGTTGGCACCATGCCCTACAGCGTGATTTCACTGAGCTTCACTGAGCCACCCAAACAAGTACTGTTTCGCCGTCTGAAGAAATGCTCTGTGCGTCGAGGCCAATACAGCAGTTTTCTCTATAGCGGTGACCATCACACAAATGCTTCTCAATTCCAACAAGCGCATTTGATTGAGGAAATGCTATGGCAAGAAAACATTCTAAACTTCGAGGGACTCCCGAGATGGAACAGGATGGAGAGCAGTTTCTGAACCATTAGACAATGAATGCATGTCACAGAAACACAGTGTGCCCTGTTAATATTTCTGCTCGTCGACAGAATCCTTTTATTGCAGTAAAACCACGTATCTCCAAATACAGTCTGTTTGGAAATAGTACTTAAGGCCCTTATTGGCTGTTTTTTGTTTTGCAAACAATTCTGTTCTAGCAGAAAAGAGGCATAGCAGGGAAACAGTCTACTACAGCTCTAAGTGCATGACTACGCTACTAACTCGTTATAAGACTATACATCAAAAATACCTTTCGTGCACGGCGTGGGGCAGTGCAACGTATTTTGCTTCTTTGGTCAGACTCGCAGTAACCTACTACGATTAGGAAACTAAACGACATCCGTATCTTCACAATGTAGTGACGCAACATGCAGGCTTCAACACAGGTGACTGCAGCTCCTTATAAATTTGTGATGCTAGTTGTTACACATCCACACCACGGATTCCACGACGGACGATCCGTGATATCGATGTTCACAAAACAAACTATTCCACATCATGCAAGCACACACGCGCACGCACACACACACAGAGGCGTCATTTCTCGCGGCTTTCAAGATGCGAGTTTTCGGTTAGATGCGTGTTGCCGCGTTCGGTCACAACACAAACTAACCGTATTCCGTGCACAGACACACACATATACATCATTTGCAGATCCATAAATGTGGGCTTTGGTTAGATGCCGGCGTCGTCCGGTTCGGAGGCACTACAGTGTAGTAGGCACTTGCGAGCAAGATACACGAACCATTCGTTGACAACTTGATGCTGAACACGGAGGATCATGCTTCGCGCACACGACGACTTCGAAGAATACGCGGACCCTTCCTACGCGGCTACATCCATGGCGCAAAGTTTTTCTTCACGACGCGAAGCAGCCGAAGCAGCTGCTGTGCCGCTGCGCCAGAGAACACCTATATACCCGTTGCTGCGCTACTGCCACCGCTATTTTCACGTCTTTACTGATATGCGGGAGCCGCTGTTGCGCACACCAAAATAATTTAGCCACTTGCAGGTGTTTTTAAATTACAATACATGCATGCTCTTCAATCCTGTAAAACAAAAGTTAATAATATTATAACGCAGGGTTATTTAAACACATTTGAAGATAGCCGGTCGCTCCTGTCGCGGGAAAAACAGTCGCTGCAATCGCAAGTCATCTGAAACGAAACCGCCATTAAGCGACGGGAGCGAACAGAGCGATTGGAACGATTTTCGTCGCTGCAATCGCGGCATGTGAAACAGCCTTCAGTGAGCTGGCTTCCCGCAGCCTGGTCATCGACACCGCCTGCCAACCGCTGCTTCTTCAAGGAAACAACGCCCCCTTCGATGATCATATCAGCATGGAATCATCATGGAGTGACGTCGGTTCCCGTGACCACCTTGGGGCTTTTAAATCTGCACCCTTTATCGTCTCACGACAGTGGGCATAGCAGCACCGGAGAAGGCAACATGCTCAGAACCCATCTTGTTTTGCGATACAGTCAGTGGCACGCGTCCTCGGTCAGGGACCTGTGGTGTGTCATGGCCACCTGGAAACCATTCGGGGCAATGGCACCTCTTGAGTCAGCTGGCTTCCCGCCGCCTGCCAACCGCTGCTTCTTCAAGGAAACAACGGCCCCTTCGATGATCATATCAACATGGAATTATCATGGAGTGACGTCGGTTCCCGTAACCACCTTGGGGCTTTTAAATCTGCACCGTTTACCGTCTCACCACAGTGGGCATGGCAGCAGCGGACAAGGCAACATGCTCAGGAACGACTTTGTTTTGCGATACAGGCAGTGGCACTCGTCCTCGGTCAGGGCCCTGCCGTGTGTGACGGCCAGCTGGAAACCACTCGGGGCAATGGCGCCGCTTGAGTCAGCAGGCTTCGCGCCGCCTGGTCATCTACGCAGCCTGCCAACCTCTGCTTCTTCAAGGAAACAACGCCCACTTCGATGATTATATCAGCATGGAATTATCATGGAGTGACGTCGGTTCACCGTGACCACCTTGGGGCTTTTATATCTGCACCCTTTACCGTCTCATGACAATGGGCATTGCAGCAGCAGACAAGGCAACATGCTCAGAAACCATTTTGTTCTGCGATACACGCAGTGGCACTCGTCCTGGGTCAGGGACCTGCGGCGTGTCAAGGCCACCTTGAAAGCAGTCGGGGCAATGGCACCGTTTGAGCCAGCTGGCTTCCCGCCGCCTGGTCGTTGATGCAGCCTGCCAACCGCTGCTTCTTCAAGGAAACAACGCCCCCTTCGGTGATCATATCAACATGTAATTATCATGGAGTGACGTCGGTTCCCGTGACCACCTTGGGGCTTTTAAATCTGCATCCTTTACCGTCTCACGAGAGTGGGTATAGCAGCAGCGGACCAGGCAACATGCTCAGAAACCATTTTGTTTTGCGAAACAGGCAGTGGCACTCATCCTCGGTCAGGGCCCTGCGGTGTGTGGCGGGCACCTGGACGCCACTCAGGGCAATGGCACCGCTTGAGACAGCTGGCTTCCCGCCGCCTGGTTATCAACGCCACCTGCCAACCGCTCCTTCTTCAAGGAAACACCGCCCCCTTCGATGATCACGGCAGCATGGAATTATCATGGAGTGACGTCGGTTCCCGTGACCACCTTGGGGCTTTTAAATCTGCACCCTTTACCGTATCACGACAGTGGGCATGGCAGCAGCGGACAAGGCAACATGCTCAGAAACCATTTTGTTTTGCGATACAGGCAGCGGCACTCGTCCTCGGTCAGGGCCCTGCGATGTGTGATGGCCACCTGGACGCCCCTGGGGGAATGGCGCCGCTTCAGTGAGCAGGCTTCCCGCCGCCTGGTCATCGACACCGCCTGCCAACCGCTGCTTCTTCAAGGAAACAACGCCTCCTTCGATGATCATATCAGCATGGAATTATCATGGAGTGACGCGGATTCCCGTGACCACCTTGGGGCTTTTAAATCTGCACCTTTAACGTCTCACCACAGTGGGCATGGCAGCAGCGGACAAGGCAACATGCTCAGAAACCATTTTGTTTCTGCGATACAGGCAGTGGCACTCATCCTCGGTCAGGGCCCTGCGGTGGGTGGCGGGCACCTGGACGCCACTCAGGGCAATGGCGCCGCTTAGGAGCAGGCTTCCCGCCGCCTGGTCCCGACACCGCCTGCCAACCGCTGCTTCTTCAAGGAAACAACGCCCCTTCGATGATCATATCAGCATGGAATTATCATGGAGTGACGTCGGTTCCCGTAACCACCTTGGGCTTTTAAATCTGCACCGTTTACCGTCTCACGACAGCGGGCATGGCAGCAGCGGACAAGGCAACATGCTCAGAAACCATTTTGTTTTGCGATACAGGCAGTGGCACTCGTCCTCGGCCAGGGCCCTGCGGTGTGTGACGGGCACCTGGACGCCACTGGGGGCAATGGCGCCACTTCAGTGAGCTGGCTTCCCGCCACCTGGTTATCAACGCCACCTGCCAACCGCTCCTTCTTCAAGGAAACACCGCCAACTTCGATGATCACGGCAGCATGGAATTATCATGGAGTGACGTCGGTTCCCGTGAACACTTTGGGGCTTTTAAATCTGCACCCTTTACCGTCTCACGGCAGTGGGCATGGCAGCAGCGGACAAGGCAACATGCTCAGAAACCATTTTGTTTTGCGATACAGGCAGTGGCACTCGTCCTCGGTCAGGGCCCTGCGGTGTGTGACGGGCACCTGAACGCCACTCGGGGCAATGGCGCCGCTTGAGTGAGCAGGCTTCCCGCCGCCTGGTCATCGACACCGCCTGCCAACCGCTGCTTCTTTAAGGAAACAACGCCCCCTTCGATGATCATATCAGCATGGAATTATCATGGAGTGACGCGGATTCCCGTGACCACCTTGGGGCTTTTAAATCTGCACCCTTTAACGTCTCACCACAGTGGGCATGGCAGCAGCGGACAAGGCAACATGCTCAGGAACCACTTTGTTTTGCGATACAGGCAGTGGCACTCGTCCTCGGTCAGGGCCCTGCCGTGTGTGATGGCCACCTGGACGCCCCTGGGGGCAATGGCGCCGCTTCAGTGAGCAGGCTTCCCGCCGCCTGGTCATCGACACCGCCTGCCAACCGCTGCTTCTTCAAGGAGACAACGCCCCCTTCGATGATCATATCAGCATGGAATCATCATGGAGTGACGTCGGTTCCCGTGACCACCTTGGGGCTTTTAAATCTGAACCCTTTACCGTATCACGACAGTGGGAATAGCAGCAGCGGACAAGGCAACATGCTCAGAAACCATTTTGTTTTGCAATAAAGGCAGTGGTACTCGTCCTCGGTCAGGGCCCTGCGGTGTTTGACGGGTACCTGGACGCCACTCGGGGCAATGGCGCCGCTTCAGTGAGCAGGCTTCCCGCCGCCTGGTCATCGACACCGCCTGCCAACCGCTGCTTCTTCAAGGAAACAACGCCTCCTTCGATGATCATATCAGCATGGAATTATCATGGAGTGACGCGGATTCCCGTGACCACCTTGGGGCTTTTAAATCTGCACCCTTTAACGTCTCACCACAGTGGGCATGGCAGCAGCGGACAAGGCAACATGCTCAGAAACCATTTTGTTTTTCGATACAGGCAGTGGCACTCATCCTCGGTCAGGGCCCTGCGGTGTGTGGCGGGCACCTGGACGCCACTCAGGGCAATGGCGCCGCTTCAGTGAGCAGGCTTCCCGCCGCCTGGTCATCGACACCGCCTGCCAACCGCTGCTTCTTCAAGGAAACAACGCCTCCTTCGATGATCATATCAGCATCGAATTATCATGGAGTGACGTCGGATTCCCGTGACCACCTTGGGGCTTTTAAATATGCATCCCTTTAACGTCTCACCGAGCAGCGGGCTATAGCAGCAGTGGACAGGCAACATGCTCAGAAACCATTTTGTTTTGCGAATAGAGGCAGTGGCACTCATCCTCGGTCAGGGCCCTGCGGTGGGTGGCGGGCACCTGGACGCCACTCAGGGCAATGGCGCCGCTTGAGACAGCTGGCTTCCCGCCGCCTGGTTATCAACGCCACCTGCCAACCTGCTCCTTCTTCAAGGAAACACCGCCCCCTTCGATGATCACGGCAGCATGGAGTTATCATGGAGTGACGTCGGTTCCCGTGACCACCTTGGGGCTTTTAAATCTGCACCCTTTACCGTATCACGACAGTGGGCATGGCAGCAGCGGACAAGGCAACATGCTCAGAAACCATTTTCTTTTGCGATACAGGCAGCGGCACTCGTCCTCGGTCAGGGCCCTGCGATGTGTGACGGGCACCTGGACGCCACTCGCGGCAAAGGCGCCGCTTCAGTGAGCATGGCTTCCCAGCAGCCTGGTCATCGACACCGCCTGCCAACCGCTGCTTCTTCAAGGAGACAACGCCCCCTTCGATGATCATATCAGCATGGAATCATCATGGAGTGACGTCGGTTCCCGTGACCACCTTGGGGCTTTTAAATCTGCACCGTTTGCCGTCTCACGACAGTGGGCATGGCAGCAGCAGAGAAGGCAACATGCTCAGAAACCATTTTGTTCTGCGATACAGGCAGTGGCACTCGTCCTCGTTCAGGGCGCTGCGGTGTGTCATGGCCACCTGGAAACCATTCCGGGCAATGGCACCTCTTGAGTCAGCTGGCTTCCCGCCGCCTGCCAACCGCTGCTTCTTCAAGGAAACAACGCCCCCTGCGATGATCATATCAACATGGAATTATCATGGAGTGACGTCGGTTCCCGTAACCACCTTGGGGCTTTTAAATCTGCACCGTTCACCGTCTCACGACAGCGGGCATGGCAGCAGCGGACAAGGCAACATGCTCAGGAACGACTTTGTTTTGCGATACAGGCAGTGGCACTCGTCCTCGGTCAGGGCCCTGCCGTGTGTGACGGCCAGCTGGAAACCACTCGGGGCATGGCGCCGCTTGAGTCAGCAGGCTTCGCGCCGCCTGGTCATCTACGCAGCCTGCCAACCTCTGCTTCTTCAAGGAAACAACGCCCACTTCGATGATTATATCAGCATGGAATTATCATGGAGTGACGTCGGTTCACCGTGACCACCTTGGGGCTTTTATATCTGCACCCTTTACCGTCTCATGACAATGGGCATTGCAGCAGCAGACAAGGCAACATGCTCAGAAACCATTTTGTTCTGCGATACACGCAGTGGCACTCGTCCTGGGTCAGGGACCTGCGGCGTGTCAAGGCCACCTTGAAAGCAGTCGGGGCAATGGCACCGTTTGAGCCAGCTGGCTTCCCGCCGCCTGGTCGTTGATGCAGCCTGCCAACCGCTGCTTCTTCAAGGAAACAACGCCCCCTTCGGTGATCATATCAACATGTAATTATCATGGAGTGACGTCGGTTCCCGTGACCACCTTGGGGCTTTTAAATCTGCATCCTTTACCGTCTCACGAGAGTGGGTATAGCAGCAGCGGACCAGGCAACATGCTCAGAAACCATTTTGTTTTGCGAAACAGGCAGTGGCACTCATCCTCGGTCAGGGCCCTGCGGTGTGTGGCGGGCACCTGGACGCCACTCAGGGCAATGGCACCGCTTGAGACAGCTGGCTTCCCGCCGCCTGGTTATCAACGCCACCTGCCAACTGCTCCTTCTTCAAGGAAACACCGCCCCCTTCGATGATCACGGCAGCATGGAATTATCATGGAGTGACGTCGGTTCCCGTGACCACCTTGGGGCTTTTAAATCTGCACCCTTTACCGTCTCACGACAGTGGGCATGGCAGCAGCGGACAGGCAATATGCTCAGAAACCATTTTGTTTTGCGATACAGGCAGTGGCACTCGTCCTCGGCCAGGGCCCTGCGGTGTGTGACGGGCACCTGGACGCCACTGGAGGCAATGGCGCCACTTCAGTGAGCTGGCTTCCCGCCGCCTGGTCATCGACACCGCCTGCCAACCGCTGCTTCTTCAAGGAAACAACGCCCCCTTCGATGATCATATCAGCATGGAATCACCATGGAGTGACGTCGGTTCCCGTGACCACCTTGGGGCTTTTAAATCTGCACCCTTTACCGTCTCACGACAGTGGGTATAGCACCAGCGGACAAGGCAACATGCTCAGAAACCATTTTGTTTTGCGATAACTGCAGTGGTACTCGTCCTCGGTCAGGGCCCTGCGGTGTGTGACTGGCACCTGGACGCCACTCGGGGCAATGGCGCCGCTTCAGTGAGCAGGCTTCCCGCCGCCTTGTCATCGACACCGCCTGCCAACCGCTGCTTCTTCAAAGAAACAATGCCCCTATGATGATCATATCAGTTTGGAATCATCATAGAGTGACGTCGGTTCCCGTGACCACCTTGGGGCTTTTAAATCTGCACCCTTTACCGTCTCATGACAATGGGCATGGCAGCAGCAGACAAGGCAACATGCTCAGAAACCATTTTCTTCTGCGATACAGGCAGTGGCACTCGTCCTCGTTCAGGGCCCTGCGGTGTGTGACGGCCAGCTGGAAACCACTCGGGGCAATGGCGCCGCTTGAGTCAGCAGGCTTCGCGCCGCCTGGTCATCGATGCAGCCTGCCAACCTCTGCTTCTTCAAGGAAACAACGCCCACTTCGATGATTATATCAGCATGGAATTATCATGGAGTGACGTCGGTTCACCGTGACCACCTTGGGGCTTTTATATCTGCACATCTGCACATAATAGTGTTGAAACATAATCTAGATAAGGTAGCTTCCAGTGTTAAAAAGGCAAAACTGCTCACTTTAGAATTATTTTTCTCGGCGAAAACCCATAAGCCAGAAATTCCGTTTCGCTCGATTGTATCAGAGTCAGGGACTTGGCAAGTTTGTGTAGCTAGCTATTTGCAGAAGTGCTTAACTTCCTTAAGTTTTTCTGACCCCTTCCGTGTACGTAATTCCCAGGCTCTAGTTCAGTTGTTAACAGAGGAAAATCCTGGCCACTGCACAGCGTTTAGCATGGATGTAGAAGATTTGTATTACTCGTTGCCGCATGAAGGTTTACTAAATTGCGTGAAAGAATGTATTCAAGAACAACGGCAGGAGTCCGGTTTCATAGATCGATGCGGAGTTTCCACAGGTACCTTTCTAGAAATTCTCTCCATGTACTTAACCTCAACATTAGTTGGATACAGGGAAGGCGTATTTGTGCAGAAATCGGGGATTTGTATAGGTTCAAAGGTAGCCCCTATTCTAAGTGATATATACTTGAGCAAGTTTGACTGCCGTTTAAAAGAGGCCTTAGGGGACCGCATCATTAGGGTATTTCGGTATGCGGACGATTACTTGGTACTTTGTAGTAAGGATGACTTTGAATCCGTCGTCACCTACGTAAGCGATCAATTTAAACTTAATGGAGATGGTCTAAGGTTTACGAAAGAACTACCGGAGAGAAACCTAATACAATTTTTAGATATCTCCTTGTCATTTGAGCAGAATCACGTGTGTTGGCAGTATTCCCCTAGAGCATCTAAGCCGTTATTAAACTTTGAATCCAAGCATTCGAAAGTAGTAAAAAACGGAATAGCCTTGTCCTGTTTAAAGTCAGCCCTATCGAAGTCGTGCGTGCACCGTTTGACCATTAGCTTTAATGCGCAGGTCGAGCGCCTCTTAGATGCAGGTTACCCTAGACTAGCCATAGCCACAGTAGCTGAGCGTCTTAAGAAGTCGATTTCGACCGGAACAAAAGCTGTAGCAGAGAGTAACATTAACAAGAAAAAGGTCGTGAGTATTCCGTATATCCACGCTGTTTCGCACAGGCTTAAGAAAGTGGGAAGTAAATATGGGGTTAATGTTGTGTTTACGGCTCCCAATAAGTTAGGAAGGGTTTGTGCTGCAGTGCATAGAAAAAATGAGCAGATGGACGGTAAGAAGCGAACGGATATCTGTCCGGTTAAGCACCTAGCCAAGAACAATTTCACCGACTGTCGCATGGGTGTAGTTTATAAGATTCCTTTTAGCTGCGGACGTTTTTATGTAGGGCAAACTGCGCGATGTATTAATCAAAGATTAATTGAACACAGAAGGTCGCCATGAGGTGGGACGCCGTCCAATCTATCCTTGCACTGCCAGGTATGTAGCTGCATGCCCGAGTTAGACAAAACCGAGATCCTGTACAGGCATAAGAACGAAGATACGCGTTTATTGGTTGAGGCCTGGCATATCAGTATTAGTGGAACTGCATGCGTGAGTCATCCGTCGATTAGCTTAAACAGAGAGGAGATAGAAAGCCTTAGGAGTTGTCTATCGCGAAGACCGGCACGTTTAACCGATTGACAGGTGGCGCTACCATTCCGAGCATGCGCAGATAAGCTGTGTGTCTTCTTTCTTTTTCGCCTCTGTGCTGTGCATCAGTTGTTAGTCGGCGTTCGTGTTGTTCACTGCTCTTCTTGTGTCCGTGTCCTGCACGCCTCTTCTTTTGATTATATCTGCACCCTTTACCGTCTCACGACAGTGGCCATGGCAGCAGCGGACAGGGCAATATGCTCAGAGACCATTTTGTTTTGCGATACAGCCAGTGGCGCTGGTCCTCGTTCAGGGCCCTGCGGTGTGTGACGGCCAGCTGGAAACCACTCGGGGCAATGGCGCCGCTTGAGTCAGCTGGCTTCCCGCCGCCTGCCAACCGCTGCTTCTTCAAGGAAACAACGCCCCCTTCGATGATCATGTCAGCATGGAGTTATCATGGAGTGACGTCGGTTCCCGTGACCACCTTGGGGCTTTAAAATCTGCACCCTTTACCGTCTCACGACAGTGGGCATGGCAGCAGCGGACAAGGCAACATGCTCAGAAACCATTTTGTTTTGCGAAACAGGCAGTGGCATTCGTCCTCGGTCAGGGCCCTGCGGTGTGTGACGGGCACCTGGACGCCACTCGGGGCAATGGCGCCGCTTCAGTGAGCAGGCTTCCCGCCGCCTGGTCATCGACACCGCCTGCCAACCGCTGCTTCTTCAAGGAAACAACGCCCCCTTCGATGATCATATCAGCATAGAATCATCATGGAGTGACGTCGGTTCCCGTGACCACCTTGGGGCTTTTAAATCTGCACCCTTTACCGTCTCATGACAGTGGGCATGGCAGCAGCTGACAAGGCAACATGCTCAGGAACCACTTTGTTTTGCGATACAGGCAGTGGTACTCGTCCTCGGTCAGGGCCCTACGGTTTGTGACGGGCACCTGGACGCCACTCGGGGCAATGGCGCCGCTTCAGTGAGCAGGCTTCCCGCCGCCTGCCAACCGCTGCTTCTTCAAGGAAACAACGCCCCTTCGATGATCACATCAACATGTAATTATCATGGAGTGACGTCGGTTCCCGTGACCACCTTGGGGCTTTTAAATCTGCATCCTTTACCGTCTCACGAGAGTGGGTATAGCCGCAGCGGACAAGGCAACATGCTCAGAAACCATTTTGTTTTGCGAAACAGACAGTGGCACTCGTCCTCGGTCAGGGCCCTGGGGTGTGTGACGGGCACCTGGACGCCACTCAGGGCAATGGCGCCGCTTGAGACAGCTGGCTTCCCGCCGCCTGGTTATCAACGCCACCTGCCAACCGCTGCATCTTCAAGGAAACACCGCCCCCTTCGATGATCACGGCAGCATGGAATTATCATGGAGTGACGTCGGTTCCCGTGACCACCTTGGGGCTTTTAAATCTGCACCCTTTACTGTCTCACGACAGTGGGCATGGCAGCTGCGGACAAGGCAACATGCTCAGAAACCATTTTGTTTTGCGAAACAGGCAGTGGCACTCGTCCTCGGTCAGAGCCCTGGGGTGTGTGACCGGCACCTGGATGCCCCTCGGGGCAATGGCGCCGCTTCAGTGAGCAGGCTTCCCGCCGCCTGGTCATCGACACCGCCTGCCAACCGCTGCTTCTTCAAGGAAACACCGCCCCTTCGATGATCACGGCAGCATGGAATCATCATGGAGTGACGTCGGTTCCCGTGACCACCTTGGGGCTTTTAAATCTGCACCCTTTACCGTCTCACGACAGTGGGCATAGCAGCAGCGGACAAGGCAACATGCTCAGAAACCATTTTGTTTTGCGATACAGCAGTGGCACTCGTCCTCGGTCAGGGCCCTGTGGTGTGTGCCTGGCACCTGGACGCACCTCGGGGCAATGGCGCCGCTCAGTGAGCAGGCTTCCGCCGCTGGTCATCGACACCGCCTGCCAACCGCTGCATTCTTCAAGGAAACACCGCCCCTTCGATGATCATATGCAGCATGGAATCATCATGGAGTGACGTCGGTTCCCGTGACCACCTTGGGGCTTTTAAATCTGCACCTTTATCGTCTCACGACAGTGGCATAGGCAGCACCGGAGAAGGCAACATGCTCAGAAACCATTTTGTTTTGCGATAACAGGCAGTGGCACTCGTCCTCGGTCCAGGGCCCTGCGGGTGTGTGACGGCACCTGGACGCCATCGGGGCAATGGCGCCAGCTTCAGTGAGCTGGCTTCCCGCCGCCTGTCATCGACAACCGCCTGCCAACCGCTGCTTCTCAAGGAAACAACGCCCCCTTCGATGATCATAGGCAGCATGGAATCATCATGGAGTGACGTCGGTTCCCGTGACCACCTTGTGGCTTTTAAATCTGCACCCTTTACCGTCTCATGACAGTTAGCATGGCAGCAGCGGACAAGGCAACATGCTCAGACACAATTTTGTTTTGCGATACAGGCAGTGGCACTCGTCCTCGGTCCAGGGCCCTGCGGTGTGGACGGCCAGCTGAAAGCCTCGGGGCCATGGCGCCGCTTGAGTCAGCAGGCTTCCCGCTGCCTTGTCATCTACGCAGCCTGCCAACCGCTGCTTCTTCAAGGAAACAACGCCCGCCTTCGATGATCATATCAGCATGGAATCATCATGGAGTGACGTCGGTTCCCGTGACCACCTTGGGGCTTTTAAATCTGCACCCTTTACCGTCTCACGACAGTGGTATAGCAGCAGCGGACAAGGCAGCATGCTCAGAAACATTTGTTTTGCGATACAGGCAGTGGCACTCGTCCTCGTCAGGGCCCTGCGGTGTGTGACGGGCACCTGGACTGCCCCTCGGGGCAATGGCGCCGCTTCAGTCAGCAGGCTCCCGCCGCCTGCGTCATCGACACCGCTCGCCAACCGCTGCTTCTTCAAGGAAACACGCCCCTTCGATGATCATATCAGCATGGAATTATCATGGAGTGACGGTCGGATTCCCGTGACCACCTTGGGGCTTTTAAATCTGCACCCTTTAACCGTCTCACGACAGTGGGCATGGCAGCAGCGGACAAGGCAACATGCTCAGAAACCATTTGTTTTTCGGATAACAGGCAGTGGCACTCAGTCCTCGGTCAGGGCCCTGCGGTGTGTGACGGGCACCTGACAGCCACTCGGGGCAATGGCGCCGCTTCAGTGAGCATGCTTCCCGCCGCCTGGTCATCGACACCGCCTGCCAACCGCTGCCTTCTTCAAGGAAACAACGCCCCCTTCGATGATCATATCAGCATGGAATTATCATGGAGTGACGCGGATTCCCGTGACCACCTGGGGCTTTAAATCTGCACAATTTAATGTCTCACCACAGTGGGCATGGCAGCGCGGACAAGGCAACATGCTCAGAAACCATTTTGTTTTGCGATACAGGCAGTGGCACTCAGTCCTCGGTCAGGCCCTGCGGTGTGTGGCGGGCACCTGGACGCCACTCAGGGGCAATGGCGCCGCTTCAGTGAGCAGCTGGCTTCCCGCCGCCTGGTTCATCGACGCCAGCCTGCCAACCGCTGCTTCTTCAAGGAAACACCGCCCCCTTCGATGATCTATCAGCATGGAATATCATGGAGTGACGTCGGTTACCGTGACCACCTTGGGGCTTTTATATCTGCACCCTTTACCGTCTCACGACAGTGGGCATGCAGCAGCGGACAAGGCAATATGCTCAGAGACCACTTTGTTTTGCGATACAGCAGTGGCACTCGTCCTCGGTCAGGGCCCTGCGGTGTGTGACGGCACCTGGACGCCACTCGGGGCAATGGCGCCGCTTCAGTGAGCAGGCTTCCCGCCGCCTGGTCATCGACACCGCCTGCCAACCGCTGCTTCTTCAAGGAAACAACGCCCCCTTCGATGATCATATCAGCATGGAATTATCATGGAGTGACGTCGGTTCCCGTGACCACCTTGGGGCTTTTAAATCTGCACCCTTTACCGTCTCACGACAGCGGGCATGGCAGCAGCGGACAAGGCAACATGCTCAGAAACCATTTTGTTTTGCGATACAGGCAGTGGCACTCGTCCTCGTTCAGGGCCCTGCGGTGTGTGACGGGCACCTGGACGCCACTCGGGGCAATGGCGCCGCTTCAGGACAGCTGGCTTCCCGCAGCCTGGTTATCACGCCACCTGCCAACCGCTCCTTCTCAGGAAACACCGCCCCCTTCGATGATCATATCAGCATGGAATTATCATGGAGTGACGTCGGTTCCCGTGACCACCTTGGGGCTTTTAAATCTGCATCCTTTACCGTCTCACGACAGTGGGCATAGCAGCAGCGGACAAGGCAACATGCTCAGAAACCATTTTGTTTTGCGAAACAGGCAGTGGCACTCGTCCTCGGCCAGGGCCCTGCGGTGTGTGACGGCACCTGGACGCCACTCGGGGCAATGGCGCCGCTTCAGTGAGCTGGCTTCCCGCCGCCTGGTCATCGACGGCAGAACAACATGATGCAGCTGTCACTAGCAGTTGCGCACAATGCGGAATGTTTGTCTCAAGATGTCTTCCGACACGCGTAGTGTATTCGCTACGGTGTCTGTTTAAGATTGCTCGAAACGCCACGTTAGCGCGGACACTTTCAGCGCTGATCTGA
>JABSTT010003704.1:0-27328 GCA_013339685.2 Hyalomma asiaticum | reverse complement strand
TATATATGCGCCGTTAATTGCTTTCCTATTCTTCAAGGCATTGGACTCGTGGAAGAGGGACATGTGTGGATACACCATCTCATTTTCGTCATCGTAGCAAGCACCGAGCGTACTTGTGTCCTAACAACTCAAGTCTCCATTTTTAAACATTATCCGTACTTCATGACAGGTCCAGGGGGCTATGTCTTTATTTGTATTTCTTTATTTCCTTTTTTGTTGGCGAACAGAAAGCTGGTAGCTTAAGCAGAGGGCTATCCAGAATTTCTATTTTACTTTTATTTTCTTTGGGGGGAGGCTTGGTGGTGTTATCCATGGCGTAACCAGTAGCGGGGGGGGGGGGTGGATTGGGGGGGGGGTCATTGGTTATCTGCCGAATTTTCGGTGAGGGTGCAAAGATACAACGCGGTGTGTTAGGGGAGCGTGCGCGGGGAGAGGGATATCAAACTCAACCTGAGACAGCGCGGAAATATTGACGGCATGGCGCGTAGCTTCAAGACAGGCCGTGTCGGTTTGTCGAAGACTTCGCCACTAAGCTCGCTTTAACATCGCCGCGTTATATGACTCTCCGAAATATGCTTCTCGCATACATAGTCACGGGGCGTGAGCCATTGATCTTTCCTTCCTGTTGCACGAGGGCTCACCTCCAATTTCACCGACTCACTGGGAATTTTGAAAGTAATCATTTGCGCTCTCCACATTGAACCGACGTAAAGGCTTGGTGGAAAACATTTCTGATCCGAAAACAGCACTAACGGAAATTCTGGACAGCGCACGCCTTTGTTTCAACAAGAAGAGCGCGAACAATGTTTGAGGAGCCGTCCATGCAGCACGCAGCGGAGGCCCGTGAGAGCTCTAGAGTGGGCAGATTACGAAGAACACGCGGCAACTTTCACACCCTTTCCTTCCGAGGCTGCTTCCCCTTGCGTGCTCACAGCACGTCAGTGAGTGACTTCCAGCAGCACGTGTCGTCTGTCTAGAGTGACTCCAATCAGCTCGTTCGAGGCGTTGTACGGCACGTACAGTTGATAGTTTGCGCTCTTTCCGTTTACTCTGGCTGTTCGTCCGTTGAATGCGCAACGATACCCAACACATTTATTACTAGCTGTAGCTAAAATCCCAGCCGCCCCTATTTATTGACTCTACAGACTGAAAACCTGGAAAACTTGCAATATATGAGGCAGAAACGCGATAATTATGCGTCGCGCCCATAGGATGATATGTAAACAATGGCAACAGGCAGGAAGCGTCATCTGTCGTGATGCGCAGGAAAGGTCAACTTCTTCTTGGCACATTAACGGGCCGCCGCTGCTTGCTGCCGTGCCACATGTGTTTCTTCGCCTCAAGTACTTGCTTCGTGGGCTGAGCACTAGGCAAGTGCATTGACTTTGGCCGGGTGGCTGAATCGTGTTAGACTGACAAACAGAAAGACAGACCAAAATTTTTGCGTTCTCCCAAAAAGGACTATCTTGTTTAAAAATGTGGTTGGTCCCTTTGTCACTGGAATCTCTATAATACAAAAGTGATTCCTGTCTGCGCAAGTACACGGCAATTTGGCGAATGGAGAGGTGGGAGAACCCGCGTACTGAACCCGGCATGCTCTCCATTCCGACTACTGACTGAGGAAGTGCGTGTCGAAGCCTCAACCGACACATTCTGCTTAAGAATGGGCCCTCCGGATCTCGAAGAAGTAAAAACCTGTTGATAATTTGCCATATAAGAAGATGCGGCAGGCCTGTTCCACCATGTTTCGCACATCTGAAAAGGCTACTCTGGCTTCATCCTTTCTAGCTTGAACCCCACGCGAGAACAGCAAATACTCAGCGTAATATTTGCACATTTGCACGGGAGCAGTGGATGACTTGCATGTCGTACCACATCTTAGAAACAACGAAAATTTTATATATCGTGGCTCTAGCAAATCTTGAAAAATTACGTACATCTAGTGGCTTTGTCCTTCGCCTCCTTAGTCTGGTGCTTCCGATACTCGTCATCCTGCTTGTAAGCATCAAGTGGCACGGCTTTACACTTAACGGGGTAGTCATCCATCTGACATTGGCGAGCACGTCTGGTGCATACGGCCGCTGGGCGTGACAAAACTCAAAGCACTCCGCCAATTAACGAAGCTGCTTGGAACTTACCCACATTTAATCGCAAGCATTATGAGAACTGCTGATGGCGAGCCTTTTATATGCAACATACAGCATTTTCCATTCATGGTACATGCATCTCAGAGGTGCGTCTCGAAGGTAATTCAGCATGGCAGAGGCTTGGCAGTCACCCTCGAGATGGCGCAAATGACCCACCCCAGGCAGCACAACAACATTGGACCGACCTCCACGCAACGTTGGAAAACATTGATTTATTTGATTGACTTGTAGGGTTTAACGTCCCAAAACCAGCTCTGAGTTGGAAAATATTGGATACAATATTGGAACTACATTTGATTTCAGGGCCCGTGCTACACTTCAAACTAGATTAGTCCAATGTTGGATACCTGTCGTCTAACATTGAAGGAACTGGGGAAAAAGTGGCTTTGGCCAATATTGTCCATCGTTTGTATTTTCAATATTGGTAAGCTTGTATAAACAATGAGTGCTCGAGCCGTTTTTTCCAGCCTTTATTGATGGCTGTACCATCATTTTTTACCAGTATTCCTTGTTGGATGAGCCAGCATTTCTTGTCAACCTTCTTTACTGGCTGATTCTATATTTTCCCCACCTTTTTTATTGGTTGTTACTTGAACTTCCAGCGTTATCATGCACGCACTTAAATTTGTTCTGCCGAGGCTTCTCGCTCTAGGCAAAAAGCAAGAATGTCCAGTAAATTATGGGAGCAACAACAGTTTTATTTTGTACTTCACATGTATGTATTGGCAGCTTGGGAAATGAATTTTGTTTTGTTAACGCTTCGTGGTAATCATGATAGCATAAAAGAGACATAAATGGTCAATGCGCTCGTATGTTAATGCCGAAACGTATCTTTCAAACTCATATACTCATACAAATAACCAAATTTTATTTTTGTCACACATTTTATTAATGAATTTAAGAGACCTGAGAATGGATTGAAAAGAAAGTTATGATAAAATCAAGAAATAATTATTCACTCTAAGTTTGAAGTCCACTGTATACGATGAGCCTCGAGAAAATTAAAGCACAAGCACTGTAAGCAAAAGGAAGGGGCACAAGAAAACATACGCCTATAACAATGCGACACGTTATGGTTTACGTGCTTATTAAATAGTGGAGCAGCTGAAGCTTGAAAGATTCCTTAAAGGAGTATTGACACGAATTTTTGACATCCTCGTATTATTGCTGTAAATGAAAGCACTGGTGTGGAGAACCACAAAAAGTGTATCATGGTGCCTCGCAACACAAGGAATATATTTTTAATACGGCTTCCTTAAAAGCCCACTTTCGGTTTCGATTTCGAGGGGGCGGTTTCCTAGTGACGTATCAACATAGACAGACGACGTCTGAGTAACGTAGGGACAGCAATTCGTGTTAGCGTCGCTGCAACTCTGTCGTCTGTGGTCAGTCACACGTAAGACATGCAAACGACAATATCATGGTCGTCCAGTGACTCTGACAGCGATTTCGACGATTTTTAATAGACTGTGCTCATCCGTGATCGTAGTTCCCATTGCACTGGGGCTGGCTTGCAGTGCTGGGCGACGAAATCTCT
This sequence comes from Hyalomma asiaticum, assembly GCA_013339685.2. Classification (NCBI taxonomy): domain Eukaryota; kingdom Metazoa; phylum Arthropoda; class Arachnida; order Ixodida; family Ixodidae; genus Hyalomma; species Hyalomma asiaticum. The sequence goes on along the minus strand of JABSTT010003704.1, from coordinate 23,644 downwards.
AAAACCAAACTAGAATATATTGCACGTGTTTCCTGGCTTCTGTGTGTGCAGGGCGTTAACAATGCAATGCTAGAAAACGAAAAATGTACATTTTGAGCCACCGCAAAATCGTGTCAGTACACCTTTAGGGGATTGTATGAAATAGTTGAATTGTAGAAATTAAACATTTCCTTACGTAAAATAACAAAAGTGAATGTTAGCATACGGTGATGTGTTTCTGCGTGCAGAATCCGAAACGGGGGGTATATGGGGACGAAACGGCGACTTCTAAAGAACCGGAAACCAGGAACAAGAAATGACCGTTAAAGAGTAAAGGAAAAACATGCGTTTCATGCAAGACAAAAAAAAAACAAACGTACATGAAAGTCACACTAACCAAAAGAGATTTCTAGGAGTGATTACTTCATCTTCCGTGACGTATACAACAAAGCCCACAACATGTGTATTTGCAAATAGACAAATCTAAAGAAAATGTGCAGTAATACATTGTATAATAAACCCAGCACACACCAAAATGAGGAAATGGGCCGAACGGAATGCACAATGAGTGAAATTAACGAATGGCTAAAATAGGTACAAAGCTTTCAGGAAAACCTTGAGAACTGTCGGAACACATTGAGGCTCATCTGTTCAGTTCACCTAAAATGCCCGGTCCAAAGAAGCGCAGGGCTGCGACTTTTTCACAATGAAGAAGCTTGCAGTCACATGTTCTGTATCCGTAGACTATGCAGGGGTTCCGAATTTGTAAACTCGAGAGTTTCAGCGGATATCGGATCCCATGCGACACCACCTGTATGTCTGAAAAACCTTTGCCGATTGCAGGCCGCTTCACATGCCTCACCCCCAGCTCTCTACGAAGGAACATGTCAAACTGGTATGAGAAGCAAAACGGATTAGTGCAGCCAAAGCAGCTCCAACCCCCCCCCCCCCCCCCCCCCCCTTGCCGTGGTACGCTTCGATGTTCGGCGGGCTCCTGTGCCTGCTGCTCGAGGTAGAAAGTTAACAAAGGCTTTTCTTTGCCTTCCAACGTTTTTCATATACCGTATTTGTTCATGCATAACTTATACCATGCTTATTCGCGCGTACCACAAAAGTCGTGTTTTTTTTCTCCATGAGTTCCAGAAGGTGCGTAAATTACATGGGAATTTCGCAAATACTTCTGAAATATCGTGTAAGGAATCTTGACGCTTGCTGAGCTGAGATGTATCAAATGAAATGTACCGCAAAAACTGAGGTAGTTTTCGCTCAACAGAACTCGTACGTTAACTGCCAAATTAATTCGTGGGCTACATTCAAGCATTAGCGGATGTGCGACTCGGAGTCCTCGTCACTGGTGCTGCCAGTGGCATCTCCAAACTCAAGTATCAAGCGTGACTCATATTCACGTATCGAAATCTTGGTGGCGGCACGGCTTTCAGTTAATCGGCAAATGCTATGTTGAATTTGTTTTGTAGCTAACGCCAACATGTCGCTAAACAATCAAAATGCGACCGGCTATGGCGGAGCCTGGGCTACCGAACACTCAATACTGAAAAAGGACAGCGCAAGCCTTTGCCACCTGGCCCTGGGCCTCATGGGGAGAGCATGGAAGTAATATTTTTGCGTAAACTACACATAAACTTGGGAGTGCAGACATTATGCGTGGGTGCTAATTATGTGAGCGCACACGGTACGTACATATACATTACCGTTGTTTCAAGTGAAAAAGAAACGATTGCTTCCAATATGTCGGTTGTACTTCCCAATGTGAACAACATAGGCGCGACAGTATTTGCGTCTGGATAATATTATCTCGGAAACAGCATTGGGTGTCATGTTTTGGCGAAACCCGCTAGAATGTCTGGACAGTACAGACACAGCCTACCTATATTATTTTGCAAATATTGCTACGACAGCAGATCAAGTGACCAGCTATGACACGCACTTGGGCTCGGAAGCCACTAACATGCTGCTGGGCATTTTAGACCGTGCGGTTGCATTGTAGATGTAGTTTCCTCAACTTGCAACGTGCAAATTCTAGCCTTCTTCACACACACTTAGCTAGAACTTGCGCGAATAAACAATTTCGTAAATTTTAGAGATAATTTTTCCTGCTGCACGGATTACAAAGATAATGAATTTTCTGAACTCATTCGCGGCACCGAGTCGAGCTAGTGGTCCCTTCATTTTGGTAAAACTGAAAATATGTCAGCGTACATGCCACCATATGTACTTACCTCCCGATATATGATGTGTACTTGCCAATGTTACCAACACTGATGCCATAACTGTTGTGTGCGGACAATATTGTTAGACAGAGAACATTGGAAGTGTTACATTGGCGATGCAGTGAGGCTGATTGGACAATATATACACACAGCCGCCATTACATAACCAATATTGATAGGACTATGTGGAAACTGACCCATTATCATCATCCTTGTGGACTGGCCCCACCAATGATGTATGCTGAATGGCAACTATGGCCCACTTCCGCCTTATTTACAGGATGGAAGAACCTATATTGCACATTGAATGGTTACGATGGGCCATTGTTGGAGGCCTTAATAGATGGCGGTATCACAGGGTCTTCACTGGACCTGCGTAAGCCAAGAAGCAATATTGGCCCGGGCATCTGTGCTGCCTGGGACAGTGCCTAGTAGGTAGCATATACAGGACAGCGCCTCCTCTATATTTTTCAATGCCACTCGGATTCGCCCCATCCGGCTCTTCACCACCCTCTCCTTCGTCTATTTCCTGCCCTTTCCCGTCGGCTAGTGCTCGCGCCTGCTTCACGGTGGTGGGAGGAGAGTACCCTCTATGTGACGCCTCATGGCCGCTGACGGAAGAAGTACTTTTTGATAAGCTGTATCTTTATGTGTTGAGCGACGCTTTGGAACGCTCTTGATTGCCTATAGAGTTATTATACTGAATCTAGAGGCAAATTCGGGCCCATATAGTTAGTATACCGACTCTAGAAGCAAAGCTGGGCCGCGGAGGGGGGTCCCACCTGCACGCTGCCCTACCGCAGTTGTGTCAATCTGGCCAGCCCAGTTATTACTGAAAGTGCTACAAACAAGTGTACGTCCTCATATGACGATTCCTTAAAAAACAAATAATCTTGCAAAGATAAAGTGTGAATATTAAGTGTACTGAAAACGCTTTCTAAAAAAATTGCCCGCCAATCCACCCTGTGAAGGTGGTTGGAAAGCGAAGCTTTTTACGCCACCCTCACTGTGACGGCGAGAGCTGCTGGGTTTTGCCTACGACGCTGTTGAGCGAGACGATTTTGTTGTTTCCGCCGAGCCTTATATTCACGCTCTTCTTCTGCCGTCTTTACTCTCCGTGGTCTACTCATAGTGGGGTAGTCTAGAAATGAACCGAAGCAGTTACTAGGCTGGAAGCGTTTCGAATGACGTCAACCCTCTTTCAAGCAGCTGCACAAGCTTTGCAACAGCTGCAATCTAATCTTACGGACCGCGCCGAGCCTGTTTCCGTTGTTTGCCCGCAGCCCTTATCATCCATCATGTTGGCTCATCACTTTGAAGCTTGTTTGATTGATTGATTGATTGTGGTTCGGTTAGGAAGGGACGCTAATTTCTGCAGCCCATGTAGGGAGCACGGCTAAGCGTCCATGGGGGTGGGGGAAAGGGAGTGAAAGAGATAGAGAGGAGAGAAAGGCCGTAGTGGAGGGCTCCGGAAATTTAGACCACCTGGGGTTCTTTAACGTGCACTGACAACGCACAGTACACGGGCCTCTGGCATTTTCGCCTCCATCGAAAATGCGACCGCCGCGGCCGGGATCGAACCCGCGTTTTTTGGGTGGCAGCCGAGTACCGTAGCCACTACACCACCGCGGCGGACTTGTTTTGAAGCTCGCTAGAAGACGCTGCCTGCCTCAAGCTCGTCTCTCGCGGGTAAGGGCGCGTTCTCCGTCTTTGCGAGCTGGCCGAGCGTTCATCGAAGAGCGTTTCCATAGGCAAGGCACGCCTTTAGCTCTCTCTCTCTCTCTCTCTCTCTGTCTCTCTCTCACAAGACAGCAGATGGAAGAGTGAGAGAGGTAGCGCGACGGGAGGCACGCGCCGAGCGCGAGCGCGAGCGGTTCGTCGGGATCGTTTTTTGATTACAAGGACGGACACGACAGAACCGTTGGCTGGTAGAGGTACAAAGCTTCGCTTTAAAATGTAATATATGTCACGATGCAGGCATTCGCTCAATAAAGCGTGGTCACACACGCATCTGTCGAAACCCCCGAAAGAACGCGGATCCGCCCCCAGGCACTGTTCTTGCGCTCCACATCGAAGCGGTAGTCTAACCGCTTCGTGTCGTAGACACAAGGATGCTTTTGTACGGCGTGCCAAAAAAGATTTCTCAATCACGACCGACGAAAGGTCTACGATCTCTTCATGAGAAGCGGCCATGTTGTTCTGGTGAAGTTACCGCAGGTCACAAGAGAGGCGAAGCGGACAAGTTCGGCATGGTCAGCGCGAAATGCAGGAGCTACTCGGATCCGAGCGACGCGCGAGTGCGTCAAGTGCCGTCGGCTGCGCCGGCGGTCAGCCGCCGGCGGGCAGTAGACGGCGGCGTTTTGCTGATGTAACGCTGGCGCTACGCTGGAGTGTATAAGCCCCTTAACTCTAGCCTTACCCCCCAAGTGGTGTTGCACAACGAAGACTTCCTCAGCCATGGCGGACCGACAGTTTCCATTGAGAGGCGAGCGTTTGCACTGGCATTGAAAAAAAAAATGAGGAGACGCTGGCATGGCGCACGCAGCAGGACGCTCGCTCTTTGGCTCAAGGGTGTGGTCACCTGTATTTGCGCCCGTGCTTGCGCCTGTGCTCGTGAGGCTGTATACGTTCATTCACACCGGGTTCACACGCCCGTAATGGATTCTGTGCTGTGTACAAGCGCCACGCGAACAGCGGCGTCTTCTTCATCGGCGAGTATTGATGGAGCATCGCCACTTCGTACTTTGCCCATTACAGTTCAGTAATTCACAATAATAACTCCATGAGTAATGACATACAATAACAAGTTCGGTGTCGTGACAATTACGTGGCTAGGTGTCTGAAGAGCATGGCAGGCAACAGAGCACGATGACAACGGAGCCAGGCATCGCTATCGTGCTGAACCCTTACGGCGAACCTTAAGGGTCCCAGAACGTTTTATCCATACCATTACGTCAACTCTGTGCTTCCTCTTATGATGACGATCCTATCTACGCTCCCACGTGCTACCCTTCCTTGTTTATTACAACTGCAAAGGAGTGGAACCTTGTAGTAGGCCGTCCTCTCCAGCGCCTTACAGTGGGGTTCGCTCTTCAGCACTCCGTTAAAAAAGGTTGTGCTCATGCTCAAGGCCCGTGCGCATTTGTACAAGACCATTGTCGCAGCGCTGCGTCTAGTTTCATCTAATAAACACTCGCATGATTACTCGCAAGGACGTTTATCCTCTCCCGCGCATAGAGGACGCGTTTGACAGCGTACAAGGCGCTGAATACCTATCATCTCTAGTCTTGCGTTAGAGTATTTGCAAGTACCCATGGCAGACGCCTATATACCGAAGACAGCTTTTGTAACACTTGACGGCTTATACGAATTGAATGTCATGCTCTTCGGACTTCGTAATACGCCAGCAGCTTTTGAGCGCATGATGGACACCGTCTAGCGCGGTATGAAGTGGAACATGTGTCTCTGCTACCTTTACGACGTTGTTCTTTTTGCTCATGACTTCGAGACGCACCTCCAACGACTGCTGCGCGTTCTTATATGCCTGACGAACGCTGGCTTACAGCTAAACCTAAACAAGTGCCGAGTTGCCGCTAGGCGGAGGCTCGGTGCAGTCGAGTTTTCCGTGTGCGACACCAACGCCAGAATGCACAGCCTTGCGGACAGCAAATTTGGGCAGACTGTGGCCGGGACGATACGCAAACGCGACGCGCGAGTAAACCACCCGTCCCACTTTCTTTTCTTTTGATTCCTTTTAGACGCGCACTCCAAACCTGCAGCAAACTGTTCCAGAGGGCGACGCGAGCGTGCGTGTGGTTTTCTTCATAGCACGCCCGAAAAGCAGCGACGAGACGCGCAGGTCGCTATCGCCTAGGCTTCCACAATCCACGCGCTATGGGCGAACGCGCGCGCCTCTCGTAAGTGCACCCCAAGCGGCTAATGTAAGCGACTGTGAGCTGTCCGACGAGAGCTACGTAGCGCACTCTGGTCAGTGAATGGCGCCCAAATTAGGCACGTCGTGTCTAAGGATGTAATTCTCCCCGACCCAACCAAACTTGGGGCTGTCGCCGAATTGCCTAAACCAACGTCCGTTAAGGAATTTCGCAGTTGTATTAGCCTATGCTCCTACTTCAGACGTTTCCTTCGAAATTTCACCACTATCAAGGCACTCCTGACGAAACTGCCTGGAAGCAACGGGTCCCTCATTTTGTGGTATTCCGAGTCCAACGAGGCGTTCAGAAATCTCCGCCGTTCGATGACATCTCCCCTAATTTCACGCCACTACGTCCTGACCGTAGCTACGGATGTGCACACAAACGCCAGTGATGTGTCCTTGGCGCTGTCCTTGCACAGCGCAAATCAGGGTTTTCTGAGTATGCGTAGCGTACGCAAGTCGAACGCTTATGAAAGGCGAGAGTAACTACACTGCCACGAAAAAAAAAGGAATGATGGCAATCGTCTGGGCACTTACTAAGTACGGACCATATCTGTATGGCCGCCCATTTGCAGTCGTCACAGACCACCATGCACTTTGTTGGGTTTCGTCACTGACAGACTGTTCCGGCCGCCTTACATGTTGGCCACTTCGCATACAAGTCTACGATATTCGCATAGTCAACCGCAGCGGGCGTCAGCACTGTGACGCAGACGCTCTATCGCGCTCTCCCTTGCCTAGCGACGATGACCAATCCTCAGTATCTCGTGTTGCCATTTCTTCCATCGACCTTCCCACCATTGCTACCTAACAGCGCAAGGATCACTGGATCACCTCATTGATAGACCTCCTGTCCGACCCATCGGCAAAACCGACCAATCACTCGCTGCGCTGGCAAGTCCACCATTTCGCCATTCGCGAAGACGTACTTTATCGACGCAATTACAACGCCGACGGCCGCCAGTGGTTGCTAGTTGTGCCCCGGAGACTGCGTTCTGAAATATGTGCATTGTTCCACTTTGATCCTTAGTGCGCACATTCTGGTGTATACAAAACATACTAACGCAATCGACAGCGGTACTTCTGGAGAGGAATGTACCACTACGTTCAGCTGTTCACATCTGCCTCAATTGCTAGCGTAGCAAATCTTCGCCGCACCCGTCACCAGTAGGTCTTTCAACCTTCGCCTTGCCCTACCCGGCCATTTGGGCGCGTTGGCACCGATTTGTGTGCGCCACTCCTGCTGACATCGGCTGGTAACCGTTGGGCCATCGTGGCGGCTGACCAAAGCACGCCATTGCCGAAAACGCCGCCTTCCCCGCGGCTACAGCGCGCGATGTCGCCTCGTTCCTACTCCGCTGCTTCATACTTCGACACGGCCCACACCAGGAACTGCTTAGCGATCAAGGGCGTGTCTTCTGATCGAAAGTCGTCGAAGCCATTCTTAAAGAGTTCCACGTTGTTCGTCGCACGACTGCTGCTTACCACCTTCAGATGAATGGCCTCATATAATGACTTAACCACACTCTTAGCGGTATGCTATCAATGTACGTCTCCTCTGACCAAGCAAATTGGGATGCCGTCCTGCCGTTCGTAACCTACGCTTACCACACTGTCCCTCAGAGCACCACTGGGTTTTCGCCTTTCTTTTTATTGTAGGGTCGGTACCCATCGCGCACAATCGACAAAATATTTCTGTAGAAGCAGGATGCATCTGAGGCTGCACCTATTTCTGCCATTCCCAGACGTGCTGAAGAGTGTTGCCATCTCACCCGGGCGTTTACTACCAATGATCAAAAGCGTCAGAAGAGCATTCGTTGTGATCCCGCCTCTGCACCTGCTTTCCTTCCTGGAGCACTTGTGTGGCTCTCGGTCCCCTGCATTGCACCCGGGCTTTCTTCGAAGCTACCGCCCAAGTTCGAAGGACCCTACCGTGTAGTCGAGCGTTCCTCCCCGTTTAACTACCTCGTCGAGTCCGTTGAGCTATCCTCAGACATGCACCGTCGGAGCCGCGAAATTGTGAACGTCGAGCGCCTCAAGTCCTACTATGACCCACTCAGGGTGACCACCTCTCAGGCCCACGGGTGGCTCCCTTATCGTCCCTCGGGTAATGCGTCTATGTAAAGAAAAGACGCATTGTAACCTTATAGTGGGTCGTCCTCTCCAGGGCCTTACAGTGTGGTTCGCTCTTCAGCGGTCTCTTGTATAAGATGCCTCTCGTTCTTGAGGTCCTTGCCCGTTTGGACAAGACCGTTACCGCAGGGCTGCGTCTAGTTTCATTTAATAAACACCTTAACACAACTAATGTGTGTCTCTAAGGCGAGTAAGGAATTGCGTCCCCATATTTCGTACCTAAGTATCTCTAGGCCTATTTGTTTATCCTAGTTTCGAGAAAATATTTAAATAAAGGGAGCAGACTGTTGTTTTAGGGGCGCAGCTCCTCTTAGTCTAACCTTGTCCCGCGTCAGGCGTAACCGGCAGTATCTCCCGGGAGGCACGCGCTCACCCTCGGCGCGTTCCTCCCAGCGCGCGAGCTCTAACTCTTCCATCTGCTGTCTTGTGTGTGAGAGAGAGAAAGATATCGAGAGAGAGAGCGAAAGGCGCCCTTTCGTCGTAGTAGTAGTAGGTAGCCACGTCTACTTTTATGAAAAAAATTCACAGCTTATCCACGGAGTGAATGACGATGAGTGGGCGAAGCTCGGGATGTTCATCGTAGATCGTGCCGAGTTCCGGATAAATTTAGTTAACGCGCATGCTACGAATCTTCACGGCTCAACTATGCACAAGTGAAACCTCCCACAGGCACTTCATTGCAAGTCAAGATCCAGTGCATATATATATGTATATATATATATATATATATATATATATATGGGTTGCCGGTGAACGCTTCTCCAAAGCGAGCAGTCGGTATTTCTCAATCAAGAAACTCGCTAGGAGACGCTGCCTGCGCCAACGCTGTCTCTCGCGGGTGAGGGCGCGTTCTCTTTCTTCGCGAGCTGGTGCAGCGTTCATTTAAGAAAGAGCGTTTCCACCAACGCGCGCCTTTCGCTCTCTCTCTCTCACAAGACAGCAGATGGAAGAGTGTGTGAGAGAGAGAGAGGCACGCGCTCGCCGTCGGCGCGTGCGTGCCTCCCGGCAGGCACGCGCCGGTGGCTACCTACTACAGGGGACGCACGACCCACGCCTTAAGGAGCTTCGCCCCTAAAAAAATTGCGAAAGTTGCGTCCGAAGCAGGGACCCCTCACTTCTGAACGCGCGGCGCTAGCCACTATGCCACGAAGCGCACATGGACACATGCACCACGACGACACCAAATTCCCAACATTGACGAAAGACTGCCCGTTTCTAACGCGTTTGTGCTAGCGCGTTACGGCCCGTGTAAGAAGCTGGTGTAAGACGCTGTGGCCTCTCCGCCTTATACTCTCTCAGCAGTCATGTGATGGCGTCAGCAAACGCGGTGCGCGTTCCGGCCTGTGTAAGGGGCTGCGTAAGACGCCGTGGCCTCTCCCCCTTACTAGAGTGCACTGCACGTTTCTAAAGCGCTTGTGCTAGCGTCCCCTTAAACGAGAGATCTCAGCGTTCGAATACAGTGTTTCTCATATCTTTACATGATGATCGACTGCTCGAATTACACGGAAGATTCACGGTTTATCGATGATTCCCTCCGGAGATTCACCCACTCATCATCATTCACCCCGTGGTGCCCCCGCATTCAAACATTGGCAATAAATGTTTTTACCACCACCACCACCACCCCGTGGATATGCTGTGATTTTTTTCCTCTGTGTACATTCATCGGTACTAAGAATTCGCATACTTCCCATAAATTCGCTTGCTGCAGTAAGGCTATATAGGCCAGAATTCGGAGGCGTTCTCGAGAGCCGTGATTTTCTTCATACGGTGGCGCAATAGTGTGAGCATTGGCTGCGTGGCATGCGGGCACAGCGCATCACTGCACCGCAGAAAACAGAAACGGTCCCAATTACTAATTGCCGAAGCAAACCGTTGAGGTATTAGAATCGTTATGTTCCCGCAGATTCCATACCTGCACTACGCAAGCATGACGAACGCTGTGGAACGCATGGCGCATCGCGGGGTTTCGTGACTCAATGTTTCGCGGTACCAAGGCAGGCCACGAACCTTTGTTTGCGTAACATGTGCGCATTCGTTTGTGCCAGTCATAAGGCGGCGTATTTTCTTAGATTATATTACAGCGAAAGCTTTATATGGCTAGGATAAACGAAAAACCGTTCGACATCTGTGTCATGAGCGGTCTCCAATGGCTCCACCTTCCAGTTACGTCGTTCTCTGCGCCATACCAAAGCGCGCGTGCCATTGGCTGGTCCATGAGTGACGTCGTCCATACCGTCGAAGCCGTGTCGCCGAGCACGCGCGCATCGGCTTCGACTGAGAGCTTCGACATGGGTAAGCCACGGATGTTAGCTCGCGATGTCAAGCGCTTGCAACGACGGCGCGCCGAAGAAGCAGCGTTGCGGGCAGAACAGCGTTCGCCGGGGCGAACGATGTTCTGCCACTCAAAACACGCTCAAGCTAATCTGGCTGCTAGCGATGGTACAAGAAGTGTACTGAGGCGCCGACGGAGTGGTGCGCGCCTGTTCAAGTTTGATTACCGGGTGGCAAAGCTTCAAGCAACCAGTGCTGAAGCTGCATCGCCTAGAACTACATGCCGCCACCTTTGAGGCCCAGGAGGATGTTGGAAATTAGTAGAAGAGGACATCACGTGTGGCTTCTCCCGCAACTGGCGCCAAGAAGCTCGGGCACATCTATCATCATCATGTGTACACCGTTCCATTCTCACCATTAAGGTCATCCGAATGTTGTCTAGAGGCCGCCTCCTTTCTGGCGACGCTACTGACCGAGGTCGGCGTTCCGCAATACTAATGATACAGGCATAAATTTTCAAAGGGAACCCTTGAGTCCAATAGATAAGGTGGGTGGCTAAAAAAGACAACAGGTAAAGGTATGCACAAGCTAACAATGGTTCTTCTCGAAGGTCTACTTCGAGGTGCGGATCCCCCATACAGTTCGAAGAGAACAACGGCGTTAAACAGTATAGCTACATTTTCAGCAACAAGCTTTCGGTGCAATGCGATGTGTGTACGGTGCAGGCGGAAGGCGGTAATGTGTCATGTGCACCGCCTGTACCTCGCGTATGTGTTCCTATCTCGGTGCTGCTTTGTAGCGCTGCACACAAAGTTTATATTCAAGAGATGTGCCACGAGCGGATCATTCTTGAAGCTTTCGTTCTTTCATTTATATGGAAGGAACAATCTCAAACAGTTACACTTCACTGATATAACGGAAAATGCGTGTTCATTGTACGACGTAAGCACTGCCTGCTGTGCTACTACGTTACTGTACCGCTCCTCTTCTACATTTTTTTAATATATTTGACTGCTTTTTAGGGGCTAAGCTCATTAAGGTTGGGGCTGTCCGTCCGTTGTTCCTATACTCCATCTCAGAAGTACCTTGCAGCACTGTGGAAGCTGCAGGTCTTCTTAGCAAATGGGAAACGCGAAAGCCCCTCAAGATGTATTCATCCGCTTCGCGTCGTCTGCTGGGCGTCTGCTGGGCGTCTCTTTGGCGTCGGCTCGCCTGCAAGAACCTCTTCGGGGACGCCACCTCGCCGTTTCTTCGATGCTCAGAAACCCATTTGTAGCCGGAACGTTCGCTGGCATTTGTGAGGAACGCGGTTCCCTTTATGACAGCGTTCATATTTGCGCTTTCGCGAAGTTCTTTTTTTCACCGCACCAAACACATTAAGCACCACCCCAAGCAAAATTGGCCGACCATCGCCTTTTGGCCAGTGTTGGTCCTCGCTCGGCTACAGGTTCTGTGCCGATTCAGTTACCGTAAGTGTTCGGGTAGTACACGGGCGGGCATAGGCTGCCGACCACATCGGCGCTAGCTTGGCCATCGACGGCGGCACGAGGTAGCTGGAGACTGTAGCGCCGAGCGCGCGCTTTTGTGCTGGCCAGAGGGCTCGTTTGTGCGTCGGCCAAACGTGCTTGACCGAGTGCGGTGGTGGAGTGCCTTTTATTTCCATTTCACAGCCATCGGAGTCTTTTGTTTTCGCCTTGCCTGCAGAGGGCAAGGGCGCCGGAATGCGATCATGTTTTAGCTCGAGTATCATCAGCCTCTCAGCTACGAACTTCTTGAGAAGATCTCCGTATACCCAGAGTAACATAGACCACAGGAGTGACTATCTTAGGTTCTTTACATAGATCACACGAATGACAATCATTGGTTCCTTAAACAAACACTCAACAAGTACTGAGCCCTAAAGATTCCACTAGAATATTGTAGCACCGGGCACTGCTTATCGCAAGAAAAGTAATGTCGTGCACAGCTACAATTTAGACCATGAGGAAGTCTTGCACTGGTAAAAAAACACTACCGCAAATGCATTTTTCATTATCATTATATTGTACCAACCCCTCAAACGACCAGAAACCTGTAGCGACTACGAATTCAAAGCACAGTAACCGTCTCGGACTGGGGTCCAAAACAACAACAAGCAGTCGGCTTCATCCCGGGCGTCGCTCATAATGCGCGCGGTTCCACAGAGACACGGAGAGCTGGAGGAGCCGTGCTTTTTTCTTCTTTTTTTTTTTTTCAGTAGACGCCCCACTACTCACCCCACCCCGCTGCGTCAAACCACAAATCTTCGCCCCTCGTTCGCACTGATACACGGCTTCGCTCTGTGTCGTTTCCGGTCGCTTCGCGCACGGCGTTTTTTTTTTTTTTTACCCTTGTGTGTGCGTGCGTGTGTGTGGGCGTGTGCGTGTCCTTCGGAAGCTGCTGGGGACGGGCGATTTGTGGAAAAGTCTTCATTCCAGTCTTGCGAGCGCCTCGTGTTGTGTCTTCTGAGGGCTCCTGGCAAGAAGCTGCAAGCGCGGTGCGCACACTCGTAAAGTGGTTTTGAAGAGGCAAACGCTAACTCTGCAACCCTTGAAGAGAGGAAGGCTCGACGACACCCCATAGTGCGGTCTGCGACAACTTCGACCACCTGGACGTTGACGTCGCACACTCGAGGATTTGTAGCGTATCGCCTCGATCGAACGTTCCTCTTTATGCACTCGCTTGGCTTGCCGTTCGACTTGAGGATCTCCAAAGTTTTTCTAGGTAAGTAGGATGTTCCCCGTCATGTTTATTCTTTCGCACGTATTTTTGTCACAGCGTGCATCACCGCCTTTACGGCGCGTGTCAGTTACATTCGTGTGTGGTGATGGAAAAATGTAAGGTGAGTGTCGCTGGTGCCGCGTAACAGCATTGAAGCCACAAGTGCCGGCCCAACGCGTGATCTCCTCGTAAGAACACCTGTTCGTTGTAATGCGGCGATGTTACGGCAGCGCAGACGCACAAACTTACTAAGGCTCTCAGAGGTCATGTAACACGACCTAATTACAGAAAAAAAGGAATCACAAGGACCAACTCTCTAGTTAAGACTGTATGTGTGAATTTGCTTCCTCCGTAAGCGCATGTCTTCAGGCTCCTTTTGTTGCTTATGCTCATGCGTGTCGCATTCTTGCTCCACCACTTACAATAAACGAACATCAATTATTTTACTCTGTTCACATAATTATTTCCACTTGTTTGATGGTGAGTGATTATGAAAGCAAAAAAAAAGCATGCCCATTACTTTTTCTTACATTTGGTGCCGTTGCACTTTGATACGGGCAGGACGGCGTATGTTTGTTTTCTTCTCTTAAATCTTATTTTGTGGCTATTTAGGAAGTTTCATCATCATCATCATCATCATCAGCCTGTTTAGGTCCATTGCAGGACGAAGGCCTCTCCCAACGATTTCCAATCCGCCCTATCCTGAGCGAGTTGGTTCCACTTTATGCCCGCAAACTTTTTTATTTCATCGCTCCATATAACCTTTTACCTGCCTCTGTTGCGTTTTCCCTCTCTTGGTATCCGTTCCGTCGCTCTTACTGTCCATCTGTTATCTTTCCTCCTAATGACATATCCTGCCCAGGTCCACTTCGTTCTTTTAATTGATATAATAATATCGGCTACTCAGGATTTTCTTCTGGTTTCCGTCTGGTACTATATTTAAAGGCGCTGCGCGGTCTAGCTTCAGCCGAAATTTGAAGGTAGCATAGCTGTTCCCACATTTTTCTCTTTTTTTTGTTCTCAAGGAATTGTGTACACTTTTCGGAAATTGCGAAAACCGCTTATGCAGCAATATTGAAAAGTTATGAAGCGTAGTAAATTTTGCCCGTGCTTATTTTTGCTGCATGTACTTGCAAAAATAAAAGCTAGGTTTGTTGCGCCAACGGGCGGCACATTTCGGCGATACCAGCTTGACGAATGGCAAGAAAGAAATAAACGAACTCATTTCGGATTCTGATTCAAGCACGTTCCATTTCGCTCCGGCTAAATTCCAGTTCGCATAAATAAAAATCTATGGCGGTCCGTGAACCTGTTGTCAACAATGAACCAGCTCACGAACCATTTCGGCAAGGTAAAATCAACACGTTCTACACTTCTGGCTTAATTATGCTAACTCAAACACTCCTGACAGCACTGCTCAAACGCCTACGCAGCCTGCACTCATAAGTTTCCCACTACTCGTGTTTTGATGTCTTCACTTAATGTTTTTAATCATTTGGTGTGGAGAGCTAATGGGCCAAGTGTAAGCTTTATAAGGATGCGGGAGAAAGTGGCCGTCGACAGATTGGAAACAGACATCCGTGTATTTATATAAAATAATTTCAGTGAATATAGCTAAAACTGATATGCCCGAGAACGAGACCGTGAATAAGTCGAAAAAGAAGTACAAGCGCTGAGTACACATAAATATTTTAGACAATTGCTTAGTCCGAAAAATCCTTGTGACCTCCAGCCGATTCTACGTCCACCGCTCGACGTCGAATTTGCCCTGTCGTACGCGAGATGGTTCTATTTTATGGCTGCGCGCACTTCCTTATTTCATCACCGCTCACAAACAGGCAACGCGGAATGTACTAACAGAGTACAATAACTGGTTCGTAATCAAAGTCCCATCTCAACCTAATAAATCGGAACAGACAATAATACTTTGAAACGAATGTCAAATTGATAATCGCAAACAGTCGAGATTGCCAACATACTTCCTCTAGTCCTGCAAAGCGCAGCCCAAGGGACTGTCGGCGCCAGTACCCGGAGCGTCGGAGAGGAGACTCGCTCCTTTCCAGCCGTTTCGTGGCCAGCTTGTGGAAGATATTCGATATCCGCTTCGGCACGGCGAGCGCGGTGCGCATTCATCACGGTGTGCGTGCAAGAGGGAACTCCTTAGTTTCGGAGGCTGCGTTTGTTCGCCTTCACTGACACTTTCGAGCAAGAGAGCCCGGACGCCGCTGCCACACGTGCTAACGATTCGCATACCATGCTTATCTTTGGAGGCATAGTCGACTCCGTGGCCTTGTGGCGGCGGGGTCCGCCCAAGAAGTAACACATGGTCGTTCGAACACACGGCCTCCGGTTCCGGAAAGCAAAGGGGGCGCTTGCCCCCCTCAAGCCGCACCATCGTCCACTGAACTGTTATTATTATGTGGCTCTTTTTTGCTTATTTTGTCATTCATTGAATATGCTTAGGTTGTTGCATGAAAAAAGTGCTTGTCATGCACCTTTATCATGTGGGTAGTCGTGCCTTTGTCATTTCCTCGTCAGAAAAATGCCTGTATTCGTATCTTGAACATGTGTTTACGCTTTTTGTTTACATGTATTTTCGTTGCAGTTTCCGAAGGAGCAGCTTCCCGGAGGCGTCGACTACCGTATGCAAGCTCGTTAAAACGTGGCTCATTGGTGCATATTACAGGGACGGATGGCCGCAACAGAAGACGTCTATGATTGAAAGCCGTTCTTTATGATTGATGTCGTTCAAAAATAAATTTATTGTTGAAAAAATAATTGTTTCCGCTTGGTTTTAACTGGTCGATGCCGCTGAACGTGTTTCTTAGAGCAGCAGCAGCATTTACCAGGTTTTTGGCCGCGATGTGTGCAGCAAGTACAAGTGGGCCCTGTTATTTATTTTTGACGGCGCAATTAAAATTGCTTGTTGGAAGAACATCTTAATTATTTTTGTTCTCATTATTTGAAGCATTAATAAGCAAAATGTTTTCCTAGTCCTTGGCGTTTGCTTCAAGCGCTGTGTGAATTTGAGTCGGAGCTGATAAACTATTCCTTATTTCAATAAATAGCTCAAAATAATATAGGTTTATATGAATTTAATTTACCATATTTAGCGGTGAATAATCCCAGAAGCGCAGTGGCCGTGCTCCTGCCACCGTCGGCAGGTGCTCGGGCCGCGCGTGTGGCCCGAGGCTGGCCCTTACAAGGACAGCCGAAAACCATGACGTCGGCTCGAAACCGTTGGCCGACCAGTTGCCGACGGTCGGCAAACAGCCCGGCCACTTGCAAAAAACGAGATCGGGCCCAACTTCTTGCCGACGTCGGGCCGGCTAGTTTTTGAATGGCCACTGACGTCGGCCCTACCTACTGCCGAGTTCATTTTTTCGCTTGGGACTAACCTTGCTTCTTCTGTAAAATATTTGATCTTTGTCCTGTAGCGCTCTGCAGATTCATTTGACGCACCTTCAGCGACCATCGCACACTGGTCTTTTGCGGAAGAGCAAATTATCGGCGCAGCGAACAATTCTAGTCATTCGGGGCGTTTCTCATCGTGGACGCATCACCAGCGCTAATGCTGTGGCGCCATCTGCTATGCTTACATCAAACCAATTTTACGGTTCGCCGCCACCTTGGTAGTCCTAGCAGCATGTAAACATAGGAGCGATCTAAGTAATAGCAACAAAGCATACCTGATGCCGTGCCCTCAGTGTTAGATGAGGCTAAGCGATGACAGGTTATAACATTTTTTTGCTGCCTGGGTAGAGGACCAGTAAAAAAAAAATTACAGCATATCCACGGAGTGAATGATGATGAGTGGGCGAAGCTCGGGATGTTTATCGTAGATCGTGCCGAGTTCCGGATTAATTAGTTAACGCGTGCTACGATCCTCACGGTTCAACTATGCACAAATGCACAAGTGAATCTCCACCGGCACTTCATTGCAACTCAAGATCCAGTGCCTATATATAATATATAATAGTAGATATATTATATTAATATACTATATATATATATATATATATATATATAATATATAATTATTAATACTATATATATATATAGTATATAGGGTTGCTGGTGAACGCTTCTCCAACGCGAGCAGGTCCGGTCATTTCTCAATCAGCAAACTCGCTAGCTAACGCTGCCTGCGCCACATTGTCCTCTCGCGGGGTTTGCCGGGGCAGTGTCGAGTTTGCCGGGGAGCGCGGTGGCTCCCGGCGCTCGTCGGCGAGGGCGCGAGCCCGTCTCCGTATGGATTTAGAAAAGATCTGAGCGTCTTTCGTTGGTTATATTTCAGCAATCAAGGCCGGTTGTGAACAAAAATGTTATTGTTTAATCACGCACAGAGGAGAAATCTCAACCAGGCACTACTTGGACGGTAAAAACAATGGCTGCTAATGGGAATGAGAGACAGAAGAAGTCGGCTTTTAGCTAACACTTACACTTCTACTTCTACTAACGTTTCCTACTGGAACATGCCAATGGCTGCTAATGGGGAATGAGAGACAGAAGAATTCGGCTTTTAGTTAACGCGAACGCTGCGAATTTTTTATTGTTCAACAACGCACAGGAGAAATCTCCCACCGGCACCACCTTGGTGGTCAAGATCTGGTACTAGCGCTAAGACTGGTTACACACTACTACTACTACTACTACGACGGCGGACGAACGGGTGCCGCTATAAGGAGCTTCGCCCCTAAAAGCACGAATTCGAATGGACGCGGATGGTCTGGGCTGTATGGGAGCTGCCATGTTCCCGTACGTCATCGTGGTTAGGAAGGTTATTACGATTGCCAGCTGGTAGCTGCTACAATAATTCAGAGTTTGCGAAGTACATGCCCAACGTACTTCGTATCGCTGTAACGCGTCATGCAAGAAGCACAGCTGAATCCCTTGTATATGATTAATAATGAAACAGTTATGCCCGGAACTATATTACATGCTGTGCAAGAGTACTGCCTGTGTACTCCTCGTAGCTTCGGCAGTGCTGCAAGGTAATTGTGAGATGGAGTATAGTAACGCGTTACCTTCAAAGAAATGAATGATGCTACGAGTGGGAGGCGCGCCCTCGGCGCGTGCCTCCCGGCGCGCGTTTATGAGAGCTCGCGTTGTTAACGTGCACTGACAACGCGAGCTGTCATGAACGCGCTACCAGCTCGTAAAGATGGAGAACGCGCCCTCAGCCGCGAGAGACAATCTTGACGCAGGCAGCGTCTTCTAGCGAGGTTCTTGATTGAAAAATACCGACTGCTCGCGCTGGAGTACCCTTCGCCATGTATATATATATATATATATATATATATATATATATATATATATATATATATATATATATATATATATATATATATACATATATATATATATATATATATAAACAGGGTGTTCTGTTTAGCTGCAACACATTTTTAAAATTAGAAAAACATAAATCGCGGGAATGTCGTGTACCATTCGAGTGTACGGGTTGGCGGCCTCTAGATACAGAACAATTACCGCACTTGTATGCATAATTAGCGAAATTACGATAATTAACTTTTTAATTATCAGCAATTCGTGGCTATAGTGAATGAGTATTTTGGAGCCCATCCTCGACACTACCTGTCCCAAAGATCAAATTTTGAATAGCGGAGTGCATGTCGGAGCTACGCGAACATGTGGATGCCGGAGAAGCGCGTCTGTGACGTCGATGTCACCGCCCCCACGGCATTCGTCACTCGCCCGCGGCGACCAGCGCCGCTGATAACAAGGAGATAACGCAAGCTGCTTGGGCGGCCGGAGCGGCGGTGACCACCGGCGAGTGGCGAGTGACGAAAGCCGTGGAGGCGGTGACATCGACGTCACAGACGCTCTTTTGCCGGCCGATTTCGGTTTCAAGGAGCCTGCCACGGGGAACTAATTGTTCGCGTAGCTCCGACATGCACTTCGCTATTCAAAATTTGATCGTTGGGACAGGTAGTGTCAAGGACGGGCTCCAAAGTACTATTTTACTATAGCCACGAATTGCTGATAATTAAAAAGTTAACTAGCGTAATTTCGCTAATTATGCATACAAGTGCGGTAATTGTTCTGTATCTAGACGCCGCCAACCCGTACACTGGAATGGTACAGAAGACATTCCCGCGATTTACGTTTTTCTAATTTTAAAAATGTGTTGCAGCGGTAAAAAAACACCCTGTATATCTTGACTTGCAATGAAGTGCCGGTGGGAGATTTCACTTGTGCGTATTTGAACCATAAGGATTCGCAGCGTTAACTAAATTGATCCAGAACTCGGCACGATCTACGATGAACATCCGGAGCTTTGTCCAGTCATTATCATTCACTCCGTGGATATGCTGTGAATTTTATACCTTTCATGTGTTGTACTGGCTCGTTGTATTGCCCCCCTGCTATGGTCTCAGCTAAGTGCACAGTATTGAAAATAAATAAATAAATAAATATATTTTTGAGACACACCATTGCCACCAAATTCCCGGTCCCCTTCCCTCTTTTTCCCTCCTTTGCACGTGACCCTAACTCCTGCTCTCCTGAGGACGAAGGTGAGTGCGCGAAGCGTACAGAAACGAGTGCTTGACGATGCAGTTGCCGTCCTGACGAAGGCAGGTCCACCTGTCTGAAGGTTGGCGCCAACGACATTCCCTGTTCTCCATCGTTTTTAACGATCTGTTCATGGATGTGCTTGCGAGGAAACATGAATTGTTGGTTATCAGTAAAAACAATGCATATTTTCTGCGCACGTACGGCTTTCTACGGGAGCTCCGAATTTGCGATCTATCAAGAATTTGGGCGAAATCTATGATACTGCTACCGGTGAACTAATGGAACCGTTTAATGTATTGTTAAAAGGGAATGCCTGTGTAAGTCAAGTGTCAATTTCATTATTAGATTGAGAAATGGTGTTGCTGCGCGGATGTTGTAACGTGCAGATCATGGCAATGCATATAATTGCCGTTGTTCCCACGTCAGTGAATGCGCACACATATTGACAAAGACGAAATTATGGAGTTGAAAGTTTGAGCTCGTGCGTATTTTACGTCCTTTTTCTACTTCGCGCGCAGCCATTCTCTCCTGCAAGTACAAACCAACTCACCCAGCAGAAGCTCTATTGAAGTTGCTTTAGCGAGGTCATTGATACTACACGTGTTCCTTTCTCAACTGTGTCCCATGCACAAGCATAATATGACAATTACACTTGCTGCAATGCTCCACAGCATGGTACGGAAAGCCACGATGATGGCTGCCTTGATGAACATTTGCCTAGACTGTGGTTAATACTCTGTTTGCAGTAAATTTATTTTAAATTTACCGCCTATTATCAAAGTAAACCTTCTACTTACAAATCCTGGGCAAACTTCAGCGACAGCACCTGTATCTCTTCCCTTGCTCTTCTTCAGTGCAATTCTACAGAATCGGAAAGATGCAGAAAATCGAAAAGATGGCAAATGCGAATGGCAGTGATTCAAGTTAGTGGGGTACCGAAGGCGCATATATATATATATTTATATATATATATATATATATATATATATATATATATATATATATATATATATATATATATTATTGCTCATACAATGGTGTAGCAATACGGCACAAAATCATGTATTACGAAAGCCATTCATTGAGGCCGAGATAAGCATCATCATCATCAGCAGAAGCCTGTTTAGGTCCACTGTAGGACGAAGGCCTCTCCTAACGATTTCCAATCCACCCTATCCTGAGCGAGTTGGTTCCACTTTATGCCCGCAAACTTTTTAATTTCATCACTCCATCTAACTTTTTGTCTACCTCTGTGGCGTTTTACCTCTCTTGGTATCCAGTCCGTCGTTCTTACTGTCCACCTATTATCCTTCCTCCTCATGACATGTCGTGCCCAGGTCCACTTCTTTCTTTTAATTGATAAGATAATATCGGCTACTCCTGTCTGTTCTCTGATCCATTCCGCTCCTTTTTTATCTCTTAGCGTTACCCCTATCATTTTTCTTTCCATTGTGCGTTGCGTGCTCCTTAGTTTCATCTCTAGTTTTTTCGTTATTGTCCATGTTTCTGCACCGTACGTTAGTACTGGGAGAATGCAGTGATTGAATACTTGTCGCTTTAGTGAGAGCGGTAAGTTTCCCGTCATTATTTCGTTGCCTTCCGAATGCGCTCCAGCCCATCCTTATTTTAGGAGAATTTCTTTTTCCTGGGTAGGGATTCCTGTTAATAACTGTCCCAGGCATACATATTCGTTTACACATTGTAAGGCTTTATGTTGATTTTAAATTCCTGTTCCTTAGCTAAGCTATTGAGCATAACTTTGGTCTTTTGCCTATTCCTTTTTAATCCAATTTTAATCCAAAGCATACTTCAGGAAATTTACTGCTCTATTACGCCGACACTCAAGCGGTAGCAAGGCGGAAAAGAGCAGTTGAATTTTTCTGGTTGAGAGCAATGCCATGCAAAATAGTCAAAACAAAGAAGCCGATGCTGCACAACGCGGTAGACCAAAATATTGACGATGTCAATGTAAGCAATTAATCTTTGTAGATGTGTTCACGAGAGTCACTAAAGGTATCGTTAATTGTCAGTTTAAGAAAATGCGTTCACAAGGTGAAGAGAAAATGGAATCCTCCAGGTAATGCGCCTGCGTCTGCCTGAAAGAAGCCTCCATTTGGAAAATCTCAAACAGCGGTCGTAAAACAGTGGGCGCAGAAAGCTGTGCTTTGGTGCTTAGTTTAGATTAGTTTACATGGTAGTGTGTGCTGGTTTCGGGCTTGTCTGTTCGGTGAGTGCGTGCCTTTCCTTCCTTCATGTTGGTGCCTTACTTGCGCTCTGCGGCCGCTCGTACATTCATCGCGCGCCTGCGCTTCCTCGTTGCCCACGGCTCATGTGCCGCAGTGGCTTCCTCTTACATTTGCTACGCGTGCGCGCTTACCTCGAACCGCACTGGCTGTCGCGCTGTCTCCAGCCCGTGGATTCGGCGAGTCTTCGTAGGTTGTGTGCAGTACCTCTTATTAAGGAACACCACAACAAAGAACACCCTTTTAGCGGCGCTGACGCAAAAAAAAAAAATGATCCGAGCGCCGACTTTTGAAAAAATGGTTGCGCCCCCTGTCTATCGCTAGAAGCGTCAATTGACATTGCGCAGTGCTGGGTTTGCGAAACGACCGCGAGTCCTTTTGCAACCTCGAAGTAAAGGAATGTGCAAATAATTACGAACTTCCCAACAATACTTACACGCGTGTCTTCGATGGCTGAATAATGAAATATGTCGCATAGGATACTACATATTGTAATAATTCGTGCTTGTGGTGCGCGATGATGCTGGTCTCCCTGGTGCTGTGAATTCTGGAACTATACTCTGGTACATGTCAAGGAACAAGCGGCGTTTCCCTATCAAAGGAGGCCGCTCGAGCCAATGGTGCCACTCTGTCAACGTGACGTCGAGGCGGATAGGCCGCGCACCCCACTCAATAGAGAAATCGAACCGCGGCGTGTAGGGTGCTTGGACGCCGAGACGCCGCTTTTTTCTTGACTTGTACCCGAGAATAGTGTGTTTAGGGAAACACGCATGAACACTCGCTCTTCTTTTTTCCTTTATTTGCCGACGTTTAGTATTCGCGACCTTAGCCATCGATCCTAGTATTCTTGGAAACAAACATGAGAGGGCTGTTTTGAACTTTTCCCTATAGAGCGCTAGTCTAACAGCACTCCAAGCAACAGGCTGCAGTAGCTTTCCACATGGCAACGCTATCGATCGATTACAACCAGCCTTCACATTTTGGGCTGTGGTTATGAAGAGGCTACGTATATCAGGAAAACAGAACGTTACGCCGCTGGGCGCTTCGCTGGAGCGCGAAGAAGCTTAGGAATTCAAGAATTCGGCCGTAGACATATACCTTAAACAACACAATTTTTTACAGATTTAGGTTAGTATTCATAAACCTAACTTATCGCTTGTTTCCCTTATCTTCCGTGTGCCCGTATTGTGCCTCATTAAGTTATTCCAGTGTCCACAAACAAGCCTTGTAACAGTCTTTTGAACTGCATGCCGATTTTGTCTCCTTAACGCGCCTTAATATCACACGGGCGACAAGGAAAACAAGCGATAAAGGTAAGGTAGGTTTATAAATACGGGCCTTAGGCTACGCCGTGCTATGCCGCTTTTGTGCCTGTGTACGTGAGCTACTTATGGCGGCGCTCGCCGTGAGGTGGCTGCTCTTCGACAGTAGGAAATGCGAGTGACCTACTCATTTCACACTCGGAGATCAACTACTGCTGTTATTGCGCTCTCCTGAGAGCAACGACTGCACCACTGCACTGTAAAAAAAAACCGTAATATTACAGCACCAGGCGACAGTAGTGCAGCCGTAAG
>JABSTT010003703.1:0-35499 GCA_013339685.2 Hyalomma asiaticum | reverse complement strand
ACAGAATCCAGGGATGATACAGTGAGCTTAATTCCAGCTTAAAACAAATAATTCAGAAGGTGGTCACAGCATGTAAATGTGCAGAAAAAAAGTATAAGCACAGATAAAAAGTGCCAACTTTAAATTTGTGTTTACTTCCATGAAGAACGGATGCATGCGCTACAACATATTTTATTTTCTAAACTTGTTAGTGCTGTACACACCTCCTAATGGACCCTTAGCCTCTTGCCAAAGCTTCAACCACTATAAATCAACAAGGATCCAACGACCCCTAAAATAACACAATTCATAAAGCATGGGGTTGCAGCTCTGGCAGGTTAGTAATGATCGATACTGTGAGTTCTTGCAGTGCATATAATAACAAGAAATAATGACAGACAGAGGCAAAGAGCACTGACTGTCATTCTTCCCTGTTAATTTATGTGCTACAAGAACTCAAGGTATAGAACACAGAGAGTGACTTATAAGCCCAAACTTATTTAGTGTTGCTCTCGTGTCCATTAGTACAAAGCAGAATGATGACTTCCAGAGATGCTCACCCTGAGGGCCCAGTACCACCCATGCAGTGCCTCTGCCACGGATGCGCCAACGATGTAGCCCATACCACTGCACAAAATGCTCGAGTCAGCAAAGTGCAACAAAGAAAGCATTCACCTTTCACACAGTCACAGTGTTACGTCAATATGAATGTGAAGAGCAAATGTGAAAGCATCAAAGAAAAGTGCCAAACCCCGTATTCGACTCATAAGCCCCAATCTAGTACCACAGTGGATGAATTAGATATCCACGCTTCCTGAACCAAATGTCAACCTCGCACTTCCGCTTTTGGCAGTTATTTCACACAGTTCAGCAGGAGCCTCGAACAACTTACGTGATCCATGTGACAGAATACCTCTCTGACTAACACCCCCAATGGTCTCGCACAGATGTGTTTGTTCATGTGCACAAGTTAGTGGAGTTACAGCAGCCAGGCCACAAATTCGATTATTAGTAGAAGAGAAATGTGTGAATTAGTCGCACTCCAACACTTCATAGTCCTTCAAATGCATTTTTTAAATTAATTTGTTCATTTCCCAAACTTGACTGTGTTCCTTTAGGTAACACCCATTTGTAGTATACCCGAGAGTGGTACAGGTTTCCCTTTGCATCGCTTTGTCCCTATTTCACCACTGAAGGTTCAAAAGAGCCATGGTATCAAGACCACGAAAATCGGTCTCATTATCTATTTATTCGATGTTATTCAATGTCATGCTGCACCACTCCCACTCTGTATGACACTAACAGAACACTAAGGTGCTCACTAGTTACCATTTACGAAACCATGATATGATTATTAGAGATGCCGTAGTGGAGGGCTCCGGAAATTTCGACCACGTGGGGTTCTTCAACGTGCACTGACATCGCACAGTACACGGGCCTCAACATTTCGCCTCCATCGAAATGCAGCCACCGCGGCCGGGATTTTTTTTTTGAGAGAGAGAGAGCTTTATTTCATATTGTACATACTGATAACAAACACTTATCGGACCTGTAGCCAAAGGCTAGTTGTAGGTCCGAACAAAAAAAAAAAAAAAAAAAAGAATAGATAGGAAATCCTAACACTGCATGGAATAGAAAAAACAAAAAACAGCAGTTCTAACATTTGCAATGAATAAAAAGTGTCATTGTTGATTTCACAAATCAATAGTAAGTAAAATAACCAATCACTAACATACATTGCAGTCCCAAACAATAAGGTAGGGGCTACGTACAGATACGTTGAAAAGGTACAGTGACATATACACAAAAAATAAGAAATGCATATCTATCAAACCTTTATCAAGCAAGATATGTCTATTAAAGAGCAAAATGCGTACATAATGTGCAAATGAACAAAAAAGGAGAAATACGACTTTTTTGTTACATTGTAATACAACACTATCATGTGACAGTAATCGCACGGTATCAGCAGTAAAATTTATAATTCGTTAAGGACTAGCAAGGTATTTATAATTCACTCTATCTTTAACAAAGAAAGAAAATATTGTTTAAGGGCACTAGGGAAGGTTACTGAGTTAATGATTACCGCTGGGAGCCTGTTCCAGGTCTTAATTCCTGTGAACTGAAGCATGCGTTCACCATAAACATTATTACTTGGCGCGAGATTAAAGTGACCTGCAGTTACATTTCTAGTACAGCGCGAGGACGAATAAAATATGGATGATCTGAATGGATGGTTGAATCTAACGATCTTATAAACGCACAGTGAAATGCTCAGCTGTCGCAAGTATTCAAATGGTAATATGTGATATTGACAGAATAGTGGGGCCGTATGCTCGTTATGCTTAGAGTGAGACATAATTCTTATTGCACGTTTTTGGAGTTTAATAATTGGGTTTAGTAAGGTTTTATACGCCCAGCCCCACGAGTCAATACAATACCTCAAGTGACTTTCGATAAAAGCAAAATACATGAGTCGCAAAACTGGGATGTCAAAATACTCCCGAGCTAGTGTTAAGCCGTAGCAACCAGATGCTAATCTGGAGCAGACACTGTTTATGTGTTCTTCCCATTGTAGATGTTTGTCAAAAACTACTCCAAGGTATTTGTAAGAACTTGTCTGTTCTAGCGAAATGCTATTGATCTGTATGTTTAAAGCTGTGCTTTCTTCTACTTTGAATCGAGACTGAAATACAACATATTTTGTTTTCTTTGTGTTGATTGTTAATTTATTACCTAAGAACCACTCAGAGATACTATTTAGCTCTAAATTTAACTTATGCCGAAGTTCAGCAATATTATCTGCAGTTACTATAATGCATGTGTCATCTGCATACATCAATATTTCTGCACAGCCGATTATTTGTTGCAGGTCATTTATATATAACGAAAAAAGAAGTGGACCTAATACTGAGCCTTGTGGAACCCCGGTAACGATGTTTTGCCTCGAAGAAGTAATATTATTGATCGTCACGACCTGAAATCGATCTTCCATGTAACTTGATAAGAAGTCGAACGCTTTACCGCGAAATCCACAATGTTTAAGTTTGTCCAACAATATGCAATGATCCACTGTGTCGAATGCTTTCTTTAAATCTAAAAAAACGACACCTACTAGTTTATTTAGATGTAAAGCCATATTTATCTTTTGTGATAACGTGATGACTGCGGTTGCTGTCGAGAAGCGTGGTCGAAAGCCGTGTTGCTGATGGCAGGCACGTTGTACTTTTCGAGGAATGTTTTCATCTGGTTGGAAATAAGTTTTTCGAAAATATTATTGCATATGCTTAGAACAGAGATTGGTCTATAGTTTGCAGGGTCAGCCGGATCACTGTCTTTATGAATAGGAATGACTTTGGCAATTTTCAGAGGAGCTGGATACTGAGCTTGCGTAATGGAGTGATTGAACAAGCGACATAGTACTGGGCCTAGGATGTCAATGTTATCCTTAAGCAACCTGACAGTTATGCCATCGAGCCCTGACGCTTTATTGTTGGGTGTACTTAATACAGTTGAAACGATGTCATGAATTTCTATCTCACTTAACATAAATGAATTTATGAGTGAAATTGGAGCAGGAATATCTTTTCCATTTGAGTATGGTAATTGAGCTGCCAATTCTGGACCTACGGTGGTAAAATACGTGTTGAAATTTTCGACGGTGACTGCATCTACCGTAGGCGGATAAACACTCTTTTTCGTTTTTTTCCCTGTTACTTCATTTATAATTCGCCACAGTTGGTTTGAATCACCATCTGCTTGATTGATACGTTGTAAGTTAAAATATCTTTTTTGGGCCCTCATCATGGATACAGCTTTATTGCGAAATGTTCTGTACTGACCTGAATAGAATTCGTTGCTTCTATTATGCCTCCACTTGTTATACCAATATTCTTTTGCTTTTAATATTTCTAAAATTTGGGTCGTCATCCATGGACAGATAGGCTCGTTATAAGAACCTCGAGTATATGTAGTGCTACACTCGGCTATCAGACTGGTTATTAAGCTGATTAGATTGGAAAACTCTTTATGTACATTGTCGCTGAAAATTTGTTCGAAGTCGGCCTCAGTGATTTTCTCTCGGAATTTCTTATAATCTAACTTAGTTACAAGCCTCTTGTCAACGGTATTTTTGGGATGCTGGATATCAAACGCCGTGAAAATTGGCAAATGGTCTGAAATAGGAAGGCTATACACTCCACTCACAATTCCAGATTCGATA
Organism: Hyalomma asiaticum; assembly: GCA_013339685.2. Taxonomy (NCBI): domain Eukaryota; kingdom Metazoa; phylum Arthropoda; class Arachnida; order Ixodida; family Ixodidae; genus Hyalomma; species Hyalomma asiaticum. Next base: position 31,298 of record JABSTT010003703.1, on the reverse strand, counting down.
TTAGTCAATGCATGATCGATTAGAGTAGCCGTAGTGCTTGTTACACGTGTCGGTTGGCTTATTAGATTTCGGAAATTAAAGGGGTCCTGAACCACCGCTCGGGCTTGGTTTTGAAAACGGCTGGGTGTGTATTGAATGCCTCTCAGAAATTCACAGCCGAAAGAATTTTTAAAAACGGTTTGTTAGGAGCGAAGATATTGCGACCGGAAAACTTCCCTTTCCAGTCCTGTTTCAACTCTGCAGAATAGAGGGTACAGAGCTCCTTAGGGCGGTGTCGAAGGAGGTGCCCCGCCCACCGCTTTACGTCATCAGACTTCAGCGACGTGTCAGTGGCTGACGAAAAGCGCGCGACTACCGGGGGCTGTTTAGGGGCTGTTTCTTCGCAGCGCGCTTGTGGCCGCCTGCTCGCTTCGCGCCTGGGCTCGGTCGCCTGCCCTCGCGATCACCGCATTCTTTTTTTTTTTTCGATCCTCCGAAGCTTTGTTTTCGTTCATCACATACGTTTAGGCTCGCAGGTGTGAGCGTTTACTTTGTCAGTGCGCTGCGTGTCGTCGATATTGCGCATAACGCGGCGTCAGGACAAACAGCGCAACTGCCAACGCTGCTCCACCTTGTCCTGCATAACCCCAAGTTAGTTAATTGTTGATTAGTGATTGTAGACGGGATAATCATGCTGCCGGGCTCGAACGTGACTACTATGACTCGGAAGGAAGACCTTCACAACTCGGACCCTTGCCGACAGGTTAATGTGGAATAAGGTGCGTTGACATGCGGTAAGATGGATGGATTAATTTAATGTGTGAATACACTAGTTCAATTTTAACAGTGAAGCTGTTTAAGCTATTGGTGAAACTGGCAAATCTGCCGAAAACTCCGCTAATTTATGTAATGCTAGCATAACACTACCACGCTGTACTAAAGAGAAAGCTCCGTAGGACGAGTTAGGTAAGGCTAAGTCTCATTCAATGGAGCCTAATTAAGATTCGTAGGACTAGTTAGGTAAGGCTAAGTCTTATTCAAGAGAGCCTAATTAGGAATAATTAATTGAGGCCTAGTTCAGACAGGACTAATCCAACTAAGCCAAACCAAGCCAAACTGAACTAATTCAACCTGAATTGAGCTATGTCAAGTAAGTCACACCTAATTAAGCGGATACTAGTGATTTATAATTAATTAAGCCACGATACTAATAAGTCATGTCTAATTAAGGTAAATATAATTATGCGAAGCCTAATTTAGCTGATATGAACAAATCTAGTGTAAGCAAGCTTCTAATTAAGCCTGGTTTAATTAATGAGTACTAATTAAATCACGCATAGCTAGGTTATGACTAGTTAAGTCAAACCTAAGCTAGCACTTATTAATCGAAGGTAAATTATGCTAAGACTTCAAGGTCAAGCCTCATTAAGTTGAGACTAAACATTTCAGGACTAATTAGGCTAACACTGATTAAATCAGGCCTATTTCAGGTAGTATTCATCAAGCGATATCTAATTAAGATAATATGTCAAAGAACAGCGTAACTAGGCCTGTACTAATTAGGCCATGTATAATTAAGATATGACTAATTACCGCAAGCATAATTATATCATGAGTAATGAATACCAGCGTATTAAACAATGTATCATTAGGTATAAGTTAATTAGACTGAGTCTAATTAGTGTAACACTAATTAGGTCCCTGGCTAATTAAGTTAAGACTAAGTCAAGTCTCAATAAGCTCAGATTATTAAGTTACGCCAAATTAAGCCAAACATTACAGATGTAATGATTTCATTCGAAACTAATTTACCTTAGTCAACCCTAATCTGCTGTAATCCTTAATTCACCCTAATCTAAGTCTAGCGTAATCCGCTCTATAATATGCCATAGTCCACCTTAATGCACCTCCGTCTGTCTTAATCCACCCTAATGCACCTTAATGAGCTCTAATCCACTCAAGCACACCGTAATCAGACCTCGTCCTTTAATCTACCTTGTAGAAGAAATATTTTGGGTTCGACTCCAGCCATGTTATTGAGTACGAGTACTAGAAGGTGGCGCATTGGAGTACCATAGGGAATAAACCCATCTACAATCACTGATGAATTAAAGTTTGGGATTAATTTGTGATGTATTACGGGCTGCAGGCATGCATTTGTTGGCTTCTTGGAAAACTATATTTATGGTGACTTTTGCACCGCACCGTTCGCGTCCACGCCGAGGTAGTTTACGGACGCCTTCCAATGGCATCTATGAGGCTTACGCATTAACAAATATATTATTACATATTTCCAGCAACTATTTTGCCTATAGAGGTGCTCACAACGCAAGGAAAAGCGAGCGCACGGCACGCACGGCACGCACGCGCTTACGGTTTTAAAAAAGGCGCGCTGCGAAGGGCCCGCACACAGCCGAGGCGGGCGTGTCTACCATCGGCCAATAGCAGCGACGCTCCTTGTAAATGCTCTATGACGAAATAGAGCATATTCAAAGAGCGTGAGGAGAAGCCGCTTTTTGAGTTGAGGGCTCCTGAAGAAGTGGAAGCTTTGTGCTCCTCTTGTGAACGCTACGCTTCGCGGATGACTACAGCATTTGGCTGAGATGTTCATTGCAGCGTAGGCAAGCCGTAGAATATGTTTTTTCACCAAGCCCGGAGGGTGGTTCAGGACCCCTTTAAATGATTCGAGGAGGTAACTATAATCCTTGTGTATTGAACTGAGTGTATCAATATTCACGTCACCAACAATTACAACCGGCGTGTCTTGGTATATTCGTAAATAAGATAAAATTGTTTCCATTTCATTGAGAAAACTGGCAAGGACGATAGACGTTTGGAGGACGATAGACTACGCCCACAATATAGCCAGTTTCTATTTTTACAAATAGCACTTCAATATCAGGTGATGAGAATGTAATCGAGCGCAGAAGTGTGAAACTGAGACCATTTTTCACGAAAAGGGCGACACCGCCCCCTCGAGAGCGTGTCACGCGCAGGCGGGATATTAATCTGTAACCGGGCATATCTACAATTTCTTCGTTCAAGAGCCAAGTTTCGCTTGTCGCAATGACGTCATACAAAAATTTGTGCATCGATAAAAATGCGGTCATCAGGTTGACGTTTTTCCTTAAACTGCGAATGTTGCAATGAAAAATTGATACATTCTTGTTCAGGCAAAGGTGGTCGATTTGGTTTGATGTGTAAGCCATTTTGATTTATTGATTAAACTTGACAGGCAGCCGAGGAACATGGATCACACTATTTGGTCTAAATCTTCTTCACTGGTAAGGCTGATGACCCTAGAGTTATCCGCCTTCCGCATAAGCACTTTGCCTTCTGATACCCACACGAATTTCCACTTTTTTTCTCGCTTCATTTGGATGGCCTTGCCGAGCAATACCTTATATTCCGGGCACAGATGCTCATTTACGTACAAAGGTTGAGCATTTTCGGAGCCAAGCATTACTGTCGTTGGCCTTTTCTTTCTTGCAGCTTGCAGAATCAAGTCGCGTTTTCGGCGTGAGTTGAACCTGACAATGACATTGGCTGGTCCATCACCCCTTGTGCGCACACGGTGGATGGCATCAATATCTCCTTCGACAAGATCGACCATCAAGAATTTTGCGATCTTTTGCATAGTTTCGACAAGAACCTCATTTTCAGTGCAGGGGATGCCTTTTAATTCAAGGTTGCTTCTGCGACTGTACTGCTTCAATTCAGTCAGTTGCCTACGTGTTTCCTTGAGTTCTTTGTCCATCCGTTTGTTTGCCGTTTGACAAACCAGGTTTTGTTTCTGCACCTGGGAAAGCTCTTGTCGAAGACTAGCAATTTCTTCCTTGAACTCTTCAAAGTTGCTATTGATAAAGCCCATTGAAGCCACAACAGATTTGAGCTCAGCCTTTATGCTGTTGTTTGATCTGTCGATATTTTTCATTTCTGTCTTCAATTCTGATAAAACTTCCACAAATTTTGCGGTCATTTCAGCCATTGTCTTGACAACTTCCTTTATAGATCCAGGTGGTTTGTCCCCCATAGACTTAGAAAATTCCACAAGCATGTCACTCTTTCCGCTTTCCATAATACTGAGCAGGATACCAACAGTACTCCGAATAAAGGCTAACAATACTCAAAAATCTAAAACGACAACAGAGAGTAGTTCAGCAGCCACAATATAACATGCAGAATGCAACTAAATGTCCGTTGTCCCACCTGCATCGGATAAAAGACGGTGGTTTCAGCACGATGTGTGTTGACACGGCTGCCGAACCACTCTGTTGAATCGCCGGGAATCCGTGCTGCTTATATGGGTGTGCAGAACGCCCTCCCACTCCGGAACGCCCTCCCATTAAGCCAAGCCTAATGTTTAGCTAAGACAATACTAATTAAGTCAGATCTCATTAAGCTAAGACTACTTAAGCTGAGCCCGAGTGAGCTCACTAATCTTACTGAACGTAATTAAGCCAAGACTAATTAAGTCAAGTGTCTCTCATAACCATATCATAGTTTTGCAACATAAAATTCCAGAAATGACTATTCTGATCCTGTTGATGAGCTGACACCAACTGAGTATGTGAATCTTATCGCATTCTATAACTGTGGCATGCAGGGATGTCGCAACAAGAGTGGAAGTGCCAAAAGTGGTTTGTTAAGCCAACCTAAATGAGCCAAGCCTAACTGAGCTAATGCTAATTAAGTAGCAATATCATGTCAAACCTAATTAAGCCATGTCAAACTTCAAATTAACCAGCTTCACTGTGTTAAGCCATGCGCGATGTAGCACAAGCTTTGCCAAATTTTTTTTTTGAATAAAGTTTTACTTTCTCTCTCTCTTGTCTAAGAGGGGGAGTTCATTATGCCACAGTGTGGTAGATAATAGTATCTCTCTAAAGCCAAAGGTTCATACAGCCCTCACAGACAGAATGCTTCAGTTACACAATTATGATAAGCTAACTATACATACTGCTTCTTGGTTTAAGAATTACTTAACAGAGTTTGGTTGATTACGGATAAATCACCATGTAGTGCTTGTCCCCACATGGCCATACCGCTTGTTGAACTGCCAAATTATGCTAACAAAACTGCCATTTTTAAACATTATACTTAGCATTTCCATTGAAGCACACGATAAACCATCCATAATTTTTGAACAGTAAAATAAGTATTATCCCATTTCAAAAAAAGCGACTATGACTGAATTGGCCATACACACTAGCAGGCATCCATATCAACTCCAACCTGATTTATTTTCTCACTCTCAACGTAACTACATGACTTGGATCGACTGCTCTAGAAAAATTCACCTCTGCATGGGTGAGCTGTGACAAGTGCCTCAACCACTGTCCCACCCTTGTTTCAAACAGACGTCAGCTATCATGCAGCACCCAGAGCTTATCGCTCTGATGTCGCCTAAAATTTTATGTTCCTAAAGGGTTTTGTGGCCTTTGCAAGGCATTTTTCCAACATTAAAATAACATTGTGATCATGTATTGGGAAGAAAGAAAGTACTGGTGTCAACAATAAACAAATATTTTAATTTGTACATCAAGGCACAAGAAACAGACTTGTCCCACACTTGTCTCAACCAATCTGATAAAAAGAGTGCCCTGGCATGACTTATGTAACACAAAGCCTAAAGCCACATGTCCACACAAAATCAGCCGAACTTAAATTCAAGCACTCCTAAGCACCCTACATATCAGTTTTACGAATTTCAAGAACAAATGGCACGGTGATGTTTCAAGGATTCTTCTCAATAATAATAATAATAATAATAATAATAATAATAATAATAATAATAATAATAATAATAATAATAATAATAATTGCTAGTGTCTTAACAGCCAAAACAACGGTAGGATTGTGAGGCGTGCCCTATAGTGTTGAGCTCCAGAGTAATTTTGACTACCTGGGGTTTCTCAACGTGCACATAAATAACAGTAAAAAGGTGTTTTCTGCATTTCGACCCTCATAGAAATGCAGCTGCCATGGCTAGAATTCGACCCTGCAACCTCGAAATTGGCAAGCCAGCACCTTACTGCTAGGCTACCACAGCGGATAAAAAATTCTTTTCATATATAAATCTCATGCACTTTTACTGCAGTACCTGGTCACTCCCTTGGAGTCTCTTCTTGGGAAGCTGCAAGGGTGTTTCAGGTGTACTAGTCTAGACCACGAGAGTGACTGACTCCCGAAAAATGGTTGGAGAGCTCACCTGCCCACAGGGATGGCAAAGTAGAAAGCAGCTAGCATGGTGCTTCTCCGTGGCCCAGAGAAGAGGTCCCCTATGACGGTTGGGGCCACAGTGGAGTAGCTAGCCTCACCAATGCCCACCAACCCACGCAGCAGTGCAAACAGTGCAAATTCCTGCAAACACCAGGCAACACATCAGGCAGCCATCTCAGGTATGGCTAGCGACTGCAGTGGCCCTGATAAAAGGAGGCGGTACGTGCACTTCCCATGGACATACACATCAAAGGACAGCGGAACAGCATTATCCCAAGAGGCAGAGCCCTTGAGCATGGCACATGAAGGTTCCATTCCATGAACAGCCGACCCTTGCCTTGCACTAACCATTTATTTCCTGTGTGCCCATGGCATACAATATTCCAACGACCGATTTTCTGGGTGCCTTCGCGGCCCCCCACCGCCACAAACCCCATAAAATCAACACACAGAAAGGTGTGAAACCCCCACCATCCAATTTTCTGGACCTTTTGGCACGGTGGGAACTCTGAAGCAACCCAAACCAAATTTCAGAAAGTTCTAAAAATATGAGTGTTATGACTTGTCTTCTGGGGCCCCCCAGTACACAGATTGTTTATTGGCATCAAACATTCGATGAACAGAACATAATCAGCTGCAAGGTGCTATCCGTGATCGTGTATAGCACAGTCTTTTCTGTAGCGTTCGTGCAAAGTAGCATTGTTTCGGCTAGCTGCGTGTTCGGCGCATCCGTATGTTTCAGAGTTTGGTGGTGGCCATAAATGATTGCATTGGTAGCAACCGTGGTTTTAAAACCCGCCAACGGTAAAACCCCTGTTCGGGCACTATGTGTGAACGATATGCATACTGTCAGAGCTGTGTCGCTGCCACTCCTAATCATGGCAACCATAATTTTGTCTGCAGTGTCTTCAACGCTCGTGTACTTTATGAGTGTGGTGGCCGCCATCCACGTACGCGTCAACACGACTGCAAATTTCAGCACGACACAGCTTTGCTCGGACTTTGTATTGATGCATTTGAAACGGTGTATTAGTCATCCTTGACAGCTCTGCTGCATTTCGGTTTTTCTTAGTGTAATGAGCACGATGTCAGAAATATGGCAGCAGTTATTAAGTAGCAACTCCACCACAGCCTGCATGCGCATCAAACTCGCTAGCTGGACCGTGGTTTTTAGGAGTGGTATTTTGTCCTTGACCCTATTGGTCAGGCAGATATCGGTATTATTGAACATTTCTTGCATGCATTCATTTCTTTTGCTTTCTGGAATAGCCAATTTTTAGGCGTTTCTATATTACCGAGAGGGTCTGAAAAACTGGTAGCTGGCTGTAATAAGCAACATTTATCCTGGCGATATTCGCTAACAATGTTTATTCCTCAGAACACTTCGAACAGATTAATCTTAGATGCAGTACCAGCAACCTTGGTCCCCCATGAGAAGTGCAGACACCACGACCTTCTATGACAACTATTTTTTAATGGTGCAACCCAATCTGTTGTATGCGCTTCCCTCTGCCAAGGCTTCCTCAAAAACATCATCATCACTGCCATAAACATTTCCAACATCACTCTCTTTGGGCTCTGACGTGATGCTTTATTGATGGCTTGTACAGTGGAAAGGGGAACCACACTCTTATTGCAGACACTAAAACTCAAATACTGTTGACATTCGAAATTCGTTAGTTGATAATATTTCACGAACCAAAATTATGCTATAATCATTAGGCACGCCCCGTACTGGAGGGCTCTGGAGCAATTTTGACCATCTAGGGCTTTTTAACCCTCCCCCCCGTGCACTTTATGTACCAAACTCAAAATTTGTCATAGCATTTATTGCGTACTTGTATACGTGCAAAGCTTATGCTATGATCAGTTTATCATCCAATTTTTAAGCTATAGCATTCCTGATCCTACCTTTGGCGGTATGGAACCAAGAAGAGTGGTGGCACTCCAGAAGAAGACACCCGCAGCCATGATGGCTCGACGACTGTGGCGATCACCCAGGTAGCCAAACACGGGTGCAGTAATCATGTACGTTATCACAAACACCGTCTGCAGTAGTCCTCCTTGGGAGTTCTTCAGCTTGTAGTGGTCTATGATCTGGTCCAGCACCCCTGGAAGCCAGAACAGGACACAACACACGAGCTGATGATGAACACGTCAAAGCACCCCAGGTCCCAATGTCAACACATGACGATGTCACGGTACAAAAGAGGAAAGAGACCAGAGGCTTGTGTGTGTGCAAAGGGGTGGAAGGCAGAGAGCATCACGCTCTGCTAAAGGCCGTCAATGCCTGTCAGCGACACAACCACTTCAGTACATAAGAGCTGGCACAAGAGATCGTGCTATGCTTCAGCATTAATTCCCAGGCTTGTACCGAGCATGTGTTCTCGAAGAAAAAATTGACCACGACAGGAATGTAAACTTGGCGCAGGGTTACTGTTGGTAGCTGCACTGCACCAAATTGGCTACATTCCAATTATTACTGATGACACGAACTTCTGGATGGCTCCATGGCTACATTATGGGTCATTTGAACCTCTATTTTTGGCACGTTTAACTGCTGTTTTTTTATTACCACTTGCAGAGACAAGATAGCAAGAAAGCCAATGGACTTTCCATCATTTCTAAATTCTGTTTTTTTTTTTTTTTGGTCAATACACATGTATGATGTAGCCCCAAAAGCAGGATAGTGTGCTTTGAGGCACCCCTACACACGGCGCAACTACAAAGACAAAGTGACAAGGGTGTACGTGTAGGCAAATGCATGGCTGGCTTCCTGATAGCACTTCACTCCATGTTGCTGACATTGTGCCCCAATTTTTTATGCTGATGGACGGTGTACGTACTTGAATGAACGTGACAAAATATAGTAATGCATAATAAAGTATTAAATAAATAAAGCTCGACTGTTCATCTCCAACCATATTTCACTACTTGAATCTTGAACGTGTTTTCACTACTTGAATCTTGAACGTGTTCCAGCAACTCTATACTGCAAACTTGGTAATAATATTGCGAACTTTTGCAAGAACTAGGTATATTATAGATAGGCTATGTGCAAGTGTCCTGTATACTTGCAACATTGCCTGATGTTAGAAGACCAAGAAAAGAAACACGCTCTTTATTCTGATTTCGCTTATTCAAAATGACATTACACTCATTTCTAAATAATAAAATCTACTCATAATGTTGCTTCTGTACCCTTCAGTGACAAATTTGGTGCTAGAATTAAACAGCATAGCTACTTTTAATTTGAGCTATGGCTTGTTTCCCATACTGACCTGGGGCATCCACAGATAGCTTTGGGAAACAGAGAGACACAATTAGTGAAGCTTGCACTAGCGCCAGCTAGCAAATCTGATGGGCACTTGGCTGGTCCGAGTTTGTCTCGGGAACACCCACATTTCGTCATGGTCGAAGGCTTCGAAGAACGCCTTGCGAAGTGCCGCAAGGCCCAGCGAACACTGTTCGAAGTTTCGCACCGCACTCCACATAAGGACATTTTCGTCAAAGCAGGGACGATGGCCGACGCCATCCCACCCTTTGCTATACTAGACTATGCATGCCTATGCAACTGTAGGAGTTGCCAGGATGCCACGAGAGGACGCATGCTCTCATGGCGCGAAGCTCTGCACAAATGTATAGCTTTGCGAGACACTGTGCATCTTGCTCTGAGAGCAAAAGAAGCATCTGTGCAAACGCCGCACACTGGGCATTGAATAGAAGAAGCGTACATGCACTCTTGGGGCCAGAACTACTAATGATGGTGAATGTTTTTCTGACACCACCGTTTTTATTATTTGACTAAGAGCTTCACTGTTAAAAAGATAAGGTATACAGAACTTTCGAAGTTCCCTGCGCACGTCAGAAGAAGCTCTCCACAGAGTAGGTGGCAGCACCACTGAACAATTGTGCACTGATGAAAATAAAGAAGGGGCATGTCATTCTGGCTACCAATCTGTGTTCGTCATTAGATGTCTTATGTTGACAAGTCAACTTGTCGACTTGAACTGAACAGTGTCAAAGGCAGTTGGCCTAAAAAGGTTATAGCTGCATGATGTCACTGAAGTGCTGCTCTTGTTTTTCTTCTCATCCACAGGTGTCAACTTTGTTTCAACATGACATGACATCATGGTTGGTGAGTGACAGCAAAAAGTTCTCTAGTGTTTCTGAGAATTTTAGTCTGTGCACAAGCCGCTTAACATTTACGAAATACGTATTACCATTAGAAGCATATGGGTGCAAAAACACCATAAGAAACGTCTGATGATACACAGCCTAGCCAGAAACACACGACACTAATATTGCAGCAAATTAGGTGCTCAGTTTAACCGCTGCTTCCAACCATTTGCATGGGGGTAGTCATTAAGCCACAGTGAATTTATTATTTTATTTTGATCAAAATACTGATGCAACTGAAAAGAGTTCAAATATGTTATAGCAGGACAAAACACCGAAAGGGGTCACTGCCAGCGCCGTTACTACTGTTTTCAGCATCTGTGGGTACTGCGTTAGCAGAGAAGCAAATGGGTGTGCAACAACGCTGGCAGTGGTATATATTTATTTATTTTTATTTAGAACATACTGCAGACCACATTGTGCTCCTTGCAGGCACACATAATTGCAGGCACACATAATTGTACACAAAACTAAACATATATAATAAATTGCTTGTACATACGTTCACATACATACATACATACATACATACATACATACATACATATATACATACATACATACATACATACATACATACATACATACATACATACATATTCAAAAGCACGTAACAAAATTACAACAGAGTACATATAAAAAAAATACAAAAAGGTACATGTTAATCAAGTCGTCACAAGTTCAACGGTGTTGGCAGAGGATTCCATTCTGAAGTGGTCCGTGGAAAAAAGGAAAACTTGTACGCATCTGTACTAGTAGAGATAGGTTTTAGCGCATCAGAGCAATGGTGTCATGGTTTGCCTTGTGGAAAGATCGCTTACATAAAGCGAAGGGTTGAGGATGAATTTGATAACACACAGCCCTACCAGAGACATAAAAGAACATTGCAGCAATTTACACATATTACGTAGATGCTGATGTCAAAAATGCTGGTGATGCTGGTGCTGCTGGTGTCAAATCATCACGTAGATGCTGGTGTCAAATCATCAACTCACAGCAGTGATTATTTTCTTTACACAAGCACACTCATGCAAACGAAATAAAATCCAAGCATACTGTAGTTGGACAAAATGCTGCAAATGCTGATGTCCCTGCCACTTTTACTACTGCCATCAACTATGCCAGTCGACTGCCAACGCTAACAGTTGGTGTATAAACTATTTTTTTTTTTTCATTTTCAAAAGGTAGCTTGCAGCAACACTCCCAAGAAAAAAGAAAAAGAATAATCTATGTTTGGCACGATAACAATGTCATTTGAAATGTGAACTCCTTGCTTTGGATATTTTCAGACATTGATGTGCACTGTAAAAATATCGCAATGCTCATTTTATACCATCTTGCCTTCATCGACTAACCGCTAGTGCTTTCTGTACAAAAACAAAATGTAAACTTAAGCAACTTCTTTGTCGTATTAATCTTTAACTCCTCCATGTTATGTTCTTTTCCTTCGGTAAATGCCGCTGCGGTATCAGAACTTTAAGCTAACCGTGTAATTTCAAGCTGCGCATAGTTGCTAGGGCACTAAACGAAATAAATTCATCTTTATTTTTGTTTCTTAGTGACGTTACATTGCACTTATCATGTGTTCCATTTCTTTTCTCATTGTCTGTTTGCTCATTAAGTTATTTCTTTTCTCTGTCTTTTCCTGCTTTTTACCTCATCAAAGGCCTGATGTGTTCTATTATTGTATTACTGCTATGTCACAAAAATGTGTGTGAACCCTTTAATTTACATAGGGCAAGGTGATGTCATATGTGCTGTATAAATTTATTATTTGGCGCACTGCTATATGCACACGTCTAAACTTTTACATGTACGTATGTACAACAAAACGTTTTTTTTTTTCTTCCTGCATTCTTCCTTTATTTCATTAGTGGTGTTAGCAATAATAATTCTTGTGTCTGCTGTGTGTCAGCTCTGCTCTTCAAGCCCAACGAGGCTTTGGCAGGCCAATTTTGTATTGCTTTGATGTTCTTTTAAGGTATTAATAAAATATTATTATTATTATTATTTTTCAATGCTCACTAATGATAATGTTTTCTGTAGCTGTGAGTGACCATGCTTTTCTGTAGGCACGTCAAGATGTCACCAACACTAAAGTCTAGTTGTTCGTGAATTCACATCAAGATACATGATAACAAATTAGTTGAGATGTCTCCTTATTCTTTTTTTTTTTTTTTGCGGCAAAGCAAAGTGTAATGAGGTCAAAGAGATTTCGTTTAGCTCCAGTCTTCCATATTTTTATACATACAGATGGTGTCATGTGTGCTTGTGTGTCTACAAGAAGCATTTATGTTCGATACATGCACCTATCGATAACACCCTGTGAAACCCATTTTTCCTGTCCACCTTTGCAATTTCGAATTTGCAAGTTCGTGGCGGGCACATAAATTCAAATCATGTTAACGAAATATACCTCATGAGTATTCGTACTGGCATTTAAAAGCATGTTCCCTGGCGCAAAAGGAGTTTCTTGCTTTAGAAACAGAATACAACACAACCATCAAATGCAACAATGGATGTCCCTAGGTTAGAACTGAATACTACTCAATGTGTTTCTCTCTCCTTTTTATTTTTTAGTTACTAGGGCCTTGAGACTAATCAAACTGTCGAGCACGATAGTTACCCAAGGTCTGAGCGAAGTGTACATTGTAACTATAAGCAATAACAACGAAACAGCTTCATAATGCCACTTCCGGATGTGCAAAGAGCAAAAGAAAGAGAGATTAAAAGCTTTACTTTTAAGACTGCGCACATTTCTCGCAAGCAGTGAGAAATTGAGCAAGCACATCCATCCGAAAACAAGACGGAACCAAGAAAAACAGGAAGAAGAAGTTGACAGGTTGGCATCAGTCCTTCTTCTCTGCCTGACAGGCAGCTGCTGCCAACCAGCCAGTCAAACGTGTGAACTTGGTTTCATATATTCAATGTACTTCTTCTAAAGTTGCAGCAGAAATGTACACAAATCCCGCGTCCAGCGTGTACACATGCTACGCAAAAGTCATCCGCGTGTGCGGGTGGCACCACTCTGTGGCGACTGTAGATACTACAGAAAACGCTGCGAATTTCAAAAGTGGGAAGTGACATCACCGGCACATAATACATCGTCACCTCACAACCCATCATGCTAGATGAAGATGTCACCACCGCTAAAGTCTAGTTCTTTGTAAATTTACACATTTCAAAGGATACATGATCACAAATCAGCTGAGATGTCACTTTTTTTTTCAGCAAAGCAAAGTGCAATGAGGTCAAACAGACTTCATTTAGCTCCAGTCCTTCACATTTTAACACGATAGCGTTAGATAGCTCGTTTCGCAGAAATACCGCCGCCGGTGTCGGTGCGTGAGCGAAAAATCGACCGTGAGCGAAAAATCGAGAAAGATGCAAATAAAATAAACAATACAAGTCTTCGGTCCCACTGAGGATCGAACCTGGGCCATTTGCGTGGCAAGCAGGTGTCCTACCACAAAGCCACGATGTTATATTTTTTTCTTTATTACATGGAAATGAAAACTGAGGTCACAGGGAGATAACGCCTACACACTCAAAACTCGGGCAAACACACACAGACGTACAAGAAGTGCATCCAGTCAGGAGGTACTTCCTGGGCAGCGTACACACTTCTGACATAGGCCACAGTTTCTCGGTAGATAGATCTTGTGGAACGCGGATTTTCTGCATGGCGATCACACAGTCTCGATCTCCATAGGCTCTTTAGCACGATGTTACTTGGAACTGCCTCGGAAAAAAACACCACATAAATGTAAGGTAGTGGATGGAGTCTCCTTAACGCATTTTGTTCGGCAGGTGTCACGACGAAAATGAGCCCATTCGGTGATTTGTAGGCTCATTCGGCGATTTGTAGGAGGAATAAACTCTATTGAGCATATCAAGCAAACAGCAAACATTAGATAATGTGCTGCCATCTGTGACACATTGTGAAAAACATGTCTCGACTACCATGGCCTCCGAGACGGCGAGCACGCCCGCCGTCTCGGAGGCGATGCGACTACAGCAGAGCCTATAGGGTTCCGCCGTTCTAGGACAGGGGACATATTGCCACGTGCATTTATCTGTGCTAGCGTTGGTGTACCAGTGACAGTTTCTTTCGGCTGCATGGTTTGCACCGACGCGTCGCTGTAGCGTTGGAGCCGCGCTTGTTAAAACTGTGGCTCATGTTCTGTTTCACCATGTCACGAGATGCCCGCGCTCGAAAGCGTTCCTTGTCGCGAATATAAGTGCCGGACTGGTGAGAGCGCGCGGCCATTCTTACCGCGAACGCTCGACTGCGCATGCTGTTTTCGCCGTCGCCGTTGTCCGCCGCGGTGGTGTAGTGGTTAAGGTACTCGGCTGCCACCTAAGAAAACGCGGGTTCGATCCTGGCCACGGCGGTCGCATTTTCGATGGAGGCGAAAATGCCAGAGGCTCGTGTGCTGTGCGTTGTCAGTGCACGTTAAAGAACCTCAGGTCGTCTAAGTTTCCGGAGACCTCCACTACGGCATTCATATTGTATCGCTTTCACTCCCTTTCCCCTTCCCCCACGGACGCTTAGCCGTGCTCCCTACATGGGCTGCAGAACTTAGCGTCTTTCCCTTAACTAATCCACAATCATCATCATCATCATCCGCCGTAGTCTAGCCAGAGCTTGCTTTTGGGCACAGGTTCGCCCGAATAAAATTTGGTTCTTTTCATAGTCCCTTCGTCTGGTGTGTTCAAGAAAGACTGTCACGTCAACGTGACAATATATCAAACAAACAGCAAACATTAGATAATGTGCTGTTTGCCATTTCACCGACCATAAGGCGATGCTTGTTGCGGTTGGCCAGAAGAGGTCTCCAGAAGAACAAATCGAACAGCTGTCAGATAGTTACGCAAGAAGGACGACAGAATGTGACCATTTACGAATGAAAGTGCTAGTAAATAAATCGGAAACCTCTACCATTACCATAGATATGTCGCACGCGCGCGCGTGTGTGTGTGTGTCTGTGTCTGTGTGCGTGTGTGTGTAACAACACACACTAATAAGTATGCACTGAGTGGTTGAAGTGCACACTAGGGACCGGATTTCGCTATCGCGTTCAACTCTTAAAGGTGATGCTTAAGGGTCCCCCAATTTTTTATGCATACAGATTGCGCCAAGTGACTTGTGGGTCTATACACGAAGTGTTTATATGTGTGTATCTACACAAAGCATGGAAGTAGGCTATCCGTTATCAAGGGGACACTAAAGTAAAAAAAGTGAAGTGGTTCAGAATTTGAGACTCGAATGTCATTAATTTCAACATTTTATGTTCAATACTAAAAGAGAAAATGAATGTTGAAGTTTTAGTACTGAACTTTGCAGCAGGACTTCGGAACCTAATGAGGCCAGTGGGCCGGAGTTCTTTTCTTTTTCTTTCTTTCTTTATTCCTTTTTTTTTTTGTTCATATTCTCACCAAATTCGCACTATCAAGTGTCCCGAAAATGCCCGTATTAAAGGGCAACTCCAGCGGTTTTTCACCGTGTTCTGATATCAATATATTCCAATGGTACTGACAGTCCTGTAGAAGCCATGGTGTTTCAATTTGCTGAGAAATGCACCAATAATTTTGAATAACTGACTGAAAGGTGTGTTCAAACCAAAACCGAAATGGGTAGACGCTTCGTGCAGTGTACACAATGACGTCACAGCCTCACTGCCATCAGAAATATGGAGCTGGTGCCAGAAAAGTGACAGTGGCGAAGTCATATCCGACGATGTATTCAGTTCAATCATACCAGCTTTTCTTAACTTGACAGTGAAGATTTGAGTGCTAAGGTATCGCTGCTTTGCTTTTGAAGGCACGCAGGTTCGGGTAGGTACTGTTGGAGGTGATGACGTCAAGAACACAGGGTGGCCCGCAGGGGAATCCGCTAAAATTATTTTAATCATTTGCAATTTTTGTAATCATTTGCAGGAAAACTAAATTACTTGCAACCACCCGATTCAGTACATATTACTAATGTACCGAGGAGATTGCATACTTTTGAAAACTTCACTGAGGTTCGTGGACACCGAAAAATCGCCGGAGTTGAGGGCAACTCCGGCGCTTTTCCGACCATATTCTGATATTGTTGTTTTCCAGCAGTACTGAGAACCCTGAAACGGCTGCAGAGTCATTCAATTTCCTCACAAACTCGCCAATAATTTTACATAACCGAATGAACGATGTGTACAAACCGAAACCGGAACCGGTAGACCCTCTGTGCAGCGTATGCGATGACGTCACACCCTCCCCGCCATCAGGAATGTAGAGTTAGTGGCAGAAAAATGAAAGCGGCGGCGTCATCCAGCGATGTATTGAGCTCTTCTGAACATGACAGGGACGATTTGAACGCTGAAGTATCGCTGTTTTGCTTTAGATGGCCCGCCTGCTCGGGTAGACAGCGTTGAAGGTAATGACGTCAAAAACACAGGGTGGCTCGCACGGCCGAATCCGCTAAAAAAATTTCAAATTCATTTTCAGGAAAACTAAATGACTTGCAACAGCTTCGCTTCGCATTAATTATTGCAGCACCGAGGAGAACATATATTGAAAATTTCACTGAGGTCAGCGGACAATGACAAATCGCCGGAGTTGCCCTTTAATTCTCCGGCTTCTTTGAAACGCGTACAAAGCAGGTCTTTCTTACCAATAAATAGTTATGCAGGCCTTAGCAGACGTCGTCAAATATCTGTGACGTCACGCGTTCTAGTGCCGGAACTTCAAAGCGCGTCGCCTCCCGTATTTGTTGCTTTTGAGCGTTTCCTGTTGCTTAACGAGTGTCTTATCCTTGGAAGAATGGCGTTTTCGGTACTGCGAAAAGCTAACCTCCTAATGCGATAAAATCACTTTAGTGTACCTCTAACAATGGCCTCAGCAGAAGGCCGACGAGTAAGCTGGACCTCTACGCGACACTAGAAAGACGATAGTAAATATGCGGAAATAGATAACGCGGATATACGCAGGGCGACGATCGAGATAAGTCCGGATGAGCACGTTATGCATACAGTGCACGACCTGAAGCAGGAGGTATCGGGGAGTTCGTTAACGCGAAAAAGAAAAAAAAAAGCAACAACAAAAAAAAAAGGAAGGAAAGAACGTGTCTAGCGGCTCAGGATCGCGTTATCGACCTCTTATCAACGGCAAATACGCTCGTGCTGGCCCTCGAAAAGCCGCACCATGCAGCGTCCTAAGCAAGGCGAAAGCTAGCTTCTAGAACGACACTAACGTAGTATATCAGCAAGAAAAATAATAATAAATAAAAAGTAAGCAGACCGCGGCTGGAGCCAGTGCAGGGTGCATAGACACAGAGTCAGTAGCGCAAGTCCTTTCGGTAATTAGCACAGCAATGCGAGCGCTCTGCGTTATGTGTGTAATCTTATTAAACATGCGCATCTCTAAAGACTGAAGTGACTCAAGTAAAAGAGCTTTCAACCACACCTGTCTCAAGATCAACATGTAGGTGGCAGCACCGTCACCACGTGAGTGTGGACAGGCGTTCGCAGGCGCGCTAGGTTAGCTAGGTGTTCTCTGGGCGCGCATTGAAATGTACACAGCGGCGCTCTGTTGTGAGAGGTTTGAGGCAGTTGTTAGCTAATTATAAGCATTGATTGCGGTCAAACGGTAATAAATGCATCCTTCAACCACACGTCAATGCAGGAAGCACGCAAAACATTTTTATTGCATGTGAACCAATCGTGACATGCCATTCAACGGGGCACTGACATCACGCAGCCTCACAGTTTCACTTCCTGGGCGGTTCTCTCCACCTATTTTTCTTTTACCATACTTGCGTTCGCTATACTGTCCAAAATGTTGGCATTGCTGTTATGCCACAAAGTGTTCAGTATTGAGTTCTCGCTCATTTTCCACAATTGGCTACGAAAAAAAACAAAAAAACTTGTGCACTCTGCTGGATCACACGCATAAGTGCCTCGCATGTCATGTTCCATGAAACGCAAGGCAGTTAACTGGCTCAGTTAATCAAGCAACGGGACTCTACACGCCACTTGAGTACTATGACGATATTTGACACACGCCTATATTGAGTAAACGTTTTACTACTCAAGCGCATCGCTTTTTTTCGCATGATTACTAGAGCGACCATGACAAGAAAAGATTTATTTATTTTTTATGCACATAAAAAAAAAAAGACCTGTTCTTCAAGCGAAACATGTAGGCTATTTTCCGTCACAGTCACAATCACATATCGCGAGACGATGTCGCTGCAGCACTGCATTTACAAGTTCGTGTTTCCCGCTTAACTTATTCAGAAGGACGCTAAGTGAAACTTGCCGCTCACTGGAAATGAACAGTGCTGAACCGAGGTGCGACGATGGCATAGCACGCTCACGACACAGGCGTTCAGTTGATTTTAAGAATGAGCTAATAATACTGATACGATACGATAGACACTGAAGTAGAGGAGGACGACGTTAGCTCGAACCGTGATCAGTTCGGTCCCTAGGCCTCTCGCACTCCCCATCTGCAAATAAACGCTTCTCACCGTAACAGCAGTGGTGGAAGCGCCGCGTATACATCCTTTTTGGTAAAGGAGTTGAGACGTCGATAATCCACGCAGAACCTGCAAGAACCGTCTTTTTTTTTTCTTTACGAGGATCACAGGCGCAGCCCAGGGGTTACATGACTCCTGAATGACCTTTTTCTTGAGCATGTCTTCTACTTGCTCAGAAATGATTTTGCGCTCTGCGGACTATAGGCGATACGACTTCTGGCGGATAGGATGCGCGGATCCTGTGTCGATCACGTGACGAGTGCGTGATTCCGCTATTCTAGACTGCTCGTCGGCCTGTGCAAAATCGAAGACAGTGGTATGCTTGGCCAGGACGCGCACCAAGGCCATGACGCTTTTCTGACGGCAACGACTTGTTAATCATACTCAGAAACTTAGCCGTGGTAGAGTGATTTACAGGTACATGGTCCGCTCCTTGGTCGCTTATGGCCGCAATGCAATTACTCGTGTATTGTTCGAACAGGGCGAGTCGCATTCCACTGGCTAGTACGACGGGCTCACTAGAGCAATTCGTCACCCAGGTTGCAGATAGTCCGTTGGTGACAGAAAGAACGCAACGGGGTACAAACACATTCTTCTTGGCGCAGTTGAAAGCGTGCGGCTCCACAAAGACGTCAAGCGTGCCAGCGTCTGCAGCACGGGTATTAACGGGTACCTTTTTCAACGACTGGGGCGGCAAGAGCACATCGTCGATTACGGCGAGGGCTCCTTGACAGCGCGGAGACCCCTCAGAAAACGCGGACAATAAAATTTCACCAGCGCCGCAATCTACAGTGATACCGCACTCTCGTAGAAAATCAATCCCCAATATCACGTCGTGTGTGTGGAGCTGGCTAAAACAGCAAATTCAACCTTGAACACTCCATGACCCAAAGCGACACTCGCAACGCACACCCCGATAGGACACAATGACACCCCGCTCACTCCACGAAATGTAGCACAGTTGTCCCAGCAAAACATCACTTTGTGTCCTAGCCGTGACTTAAAATTAAAACTCATAATTGACACAGTTGCCCCAGTGTCTATCAAAGCCATCGTAGGAAGTCCGTCTACGAGCACATGAACCTTATTTTGCGTCATAGAAACGGATAGAGGCATGCTAGGGTGCAGTGACAAATGCTCGGCGACCTGATCAACTACTGTTAAATATTCGTCGAAATTGTCTGCGTCACATTCGGTCGTTGGAGAGGGGAGTCGTGATAAACAATCAGCGTCGGCGTGACGGCGGCCGCTCTTGTAACACACTTCAAAGTCATATTCTTGCAATCATAGGGCCCAGCGAGCAAGAATACTATAGCTAATACTTTTATGTTTGGATAAGAATACACGAAAGCATTCAAAACTGCAACGGCTCAGGGAATTCAAACATATTGGAGGACATGTGTGATGTACACGCTCATGCAAAAGCGCTGTGGCTAGAAGACGACGCAAGGAGGTATCCACGCCGTGACCTCCGCGATCGGCTGCGGCAGCCACTATAATCATCATCATCAGTTGGATTTCCGCATTCCCTTATTGTGTTTCTGGCTATACTCTGCTCAGTATACTTCGTACTCCATGCTCATATCGCTGTCGTTCTTGCAGCATCTGT
Organism: Hyalomma asiaticum; assembly: GCA_013339685.2. NCBI lineage: Eukaryota > Metazoa > Arthropoda > Arachnida > Ixodida > Ixodidae > Hyalomma > Hyalomma asiaticum. The sequence continues at coordinate 10,788 of JABSTT010003703.1, read as the reverse complement.
CTGTCCGTCCTTCAGCGTAACGCAACACGGAAATAAAAAGGAGCGCCTGAAAACTGTTAATTAGACGGCCCCATTCGCCCACGCAGACGCTCCGGCCGCATGAGACATGGCCCGTTGTAGTACGTGGCTCGAGACAGCCGCGGTGTGTCACGTACGCACACGCGCGCAGTATTTGTGACGTTTGCATAAAACAGCAGTATAAATGTTAGGGTGAAAGCCGAGGTTCGAACGTGGACACCTCGGCCATCCTAGCATTGATCTACGTTCCCCACGAATCCATGCCCCCACTTCCGCAAGGAGTTCTGGGGTTTCACATCCCAAAACCACAATATGATTACGGGAGAGGCTGTGGTGGAGGGCTCCGGAAATATCGACCACCTCGGGTTCTTTAACGTGCACTGATATCGCACAGTAAACGGGCCTCAACGTTTCGCCTTCATCGAAGTGGAGGCGCCGCGGCCGGGATTCGACCACGCAACCTTGGGATCAGCAGCCGAGCGCCATGGCTACTGGACCACAATGGCGGGACTTTTCCAGCTAGACCAAACCCAACCAACAGCCAAGTATTAAAAATACGATATTCTGGAGAGGCCATTGACGAGACCTCCGATCAGCTGACGCCGCTGAGCATTGGCGACAAAACCTCCCACCTATGATTCGGCGATAGCAAACCACGCATCGGGGAACCAAAGACCGCAGGAGACAGCACAATAGAGCGCTTGATGGGCAGGCCATTTCGATAAAAGCAGCTGCAGGCAGTGCGACGAACAACGCGCACTGACGTGGAACGTCGCAGCCACGTGAAGGACGCGTACGCGACGAACTCTATCATGGCGGTCTCGTCGTATATGACGGCGCTCATTTCGTATTATAGCAACGGTTCGATTATATCGATTATCTTTTTGTATTTACTTGTACCCACTCCTGCCTAAGGTCTGAAGATCAGACCGGCAGTATTGTATTAAATAAATAAATAAATAAAGTCCAGAAATTACTCCGCACATTAATTAATTGGAATGTCAGGATATGCACCTAGCAAGACTCCTGGAAGGAGTCGACTTCTCATACGCGCACTGGCATCGCACAGTAAACGGGCCTCAACGTTTCGCCTCCATCGAAGTGGAGCCGCCACGGCCGGGATTCGATCATGCGACCTTCGGATGAGCAGCCGACTGCCACAGCCACTGAACGACCGTGGCGGGGCGAGAACAAAAAGAAAAAAAGAAGGCGGTGACAGACTCCAAACGAGTAAGAAATAAAGGAAAGAAAAGATCGGTCTAGCCAAACTTAATATTTTCCTTTAGTGTCCCTCACGCACCGTACGATGGAACGGAAGATGATGCGCGTAACACCAAGTGGTACAATGACAGGTAAGTGGCACACAGAGAGAATAATAATAAAAAGCACACAGGAGAAGAAGGACGCAAAACGAGCGCTGAATAATAATAATACGTCCTTGCCATTTTTGACCGCGCTGTGTGTGTCAAGATTCAGCTGTACCGGCTACCCCAACTATAGTAGCCACCGTACAGCAGACAGCAAGCAGGGGTAGCCGATACTCAAGTAGACATAAGCGAAAGAAATGAACCTGGACGTGGGCAGACAAGCACGGGTACAGTTACAGCAAAGGAATGCATGCTAGCATACGAGAAACGCAGCCGAGGACGGCAGCGAGCTTGACCGCGATCTCTCTTCCTTCTTATTAGTAGATGACATTTCCACGACACCAAAAGCACTACTTCTTCGTGAAAACGTTTGGTAAGCCACACAGCACGCGCACAACGATGCGGCTGGCGAAGCCACTCCGACGTAGATTTTGACGCCGTCTCGTACAGGGTATTGCTTTCACTTTGTATCGTACATCATGCGCGTCCATGTTCGCCTTCATGCTTCTTCAAGAAGGTCCTCCACGCTCTCGCCGTGTGTTAGTTTTATTTCTCGCGCCCTCGTTGCATGCTATATGGGACACATAAAAGAGTCCGAATTAAAACCACAGTTTAGCTGTAATAATAGAACCACGCCACTCGTGTATAAAAGGACTCCTCGACGCGAATTTCGTCACAGGGAACGAACGCATCGATGCAATCGGTATATACGCAAGCGATGACCACTGTACGCAAGGACCATCTCCTTTTCAAGCTCCGATTGGTCGCGAAATCAAAACGGCAGTCAAACTAAATGTTTCATTTGGAACACCTATAGGTACGCTTTCCGGCTACCTCTATCCAAGTCACCGCTTCGGTTGAGACCTTTCTCGCAGCGCTTCGCAACCTTCGGTAATTGAGAAGTTTTGGTGTTGAGACCCCCAATCGCTATAAGGGCCCCGCACTCCTGCTTTCCGTTCTTGTTTCCGTATTCCTGAGAGCAGTACAAAAAGAACTCAAGTACGTGCGTACGCATGATACGCTTATGTACCCAACACTAACGCCCTATACTGACTTCCCTGTATGTCCGCGCCATAACAGTGTCTGCACGCTGTCTGCAGACAGTTATTTACGTCCCGCCTTCGAGGTTTCTGCACCATTGCCACACTTCTTTCTGTCACTCATACAACTTTCGCCGCACACATTACTCATTCATCGATTAACTTTGACCGCATTGCGCTATACTCACCGTGCAGATACTATAAGGCATGATGATGATGATCGTGGTTCGGTTAGGAAAGGACGCTGATTTCTGCAGCCCATATGTAGCGAGCACGGATAAGCGTCCGTGGGGGTAGGGGGGAAAGGGAGTGAAAGAGAAGAGAGAAAAGCCATAGTGTAGGGCTCCGGAAATTTACACCACCTGGGGTTCTTTAACGTGCACTGACAACGCACAGTACACGGGCCTCTGGCACAAAACACATTTCCCACTTCACAAGTGGGCATGTTTACGAGCTCACTGCGCATTCAGAATTGACAACTGCGACCTCGCGCAATCGACAGGCATGAATATACGAGACTGCGAAACTTGTCTATGCACAACGTCATCGAATTTTCGCTGTGGCTTTGATTTAGCGACCGATAGAACCTTGTAAAAAAAATGTAAGCGGCCTTTAATTTACCACCGACAAACACATGCTCCGAAGTCCATTTCTTTCTTTCTTTCTCGCTTTCTTTAAAAGAAAAGAAAAGCTTCAGCCGGCTGTCTTCTACGACTAGGACTTGGGAGAATTAGTCCCACGCCACGATAAATGTCTCAATCGTAGCGGCGACGACAGCGCATATAGTTAGCTGGAAAGTGCATCTAAATGTTTCAAACAAAGCACTTTTAACTTTCGCTGTGGCTTTGACTTCTCAAACAATCGGGCATCTAAAGAAAAAGAAAATGGCCTTCGTAGTTGATTCCGCGCGACATGCGAGAAACTTCGTAACAATCTCTTGATCCTGGCGCAAAGGGGAAAAAAAAATAAAACAGAAAACAAAGGGAAAAGCAAGCAGGAAAATGAGCTTCGTCGTTGCTCGTGGAGGAAGTGTCGCGCAACTTGCGGGCGGAAACAAAAGAACGGAACGAAAGACAAACGCCCCCTTTTATATATTATATATCGTAAATACACCGCATTGCATCCCCCCAGCGCAAAATGCTGGCTCGCGTGCTCGTGATGGGGGATCGAATCCCGCCCACAGAAAGGAGGGGGGGGGGGGGGCTCATTTCGGTTGAGGCGAAATGCAGGACGCACCAATGTATTTATAGATTCAGGTGCACGTCAAAGAGCCCCAGGCGTTCATAATTTCCCCGGCGCTCTTCATTACTGGCTGTGCCTCATAATCATAGCTGGTTAATATTGACACGTAAATCCTCCGTCAATTATTATTACTATAAGAGCGGAAACAAGGAAATAAACAGCGATCCCAAGAGGCGCAACGAACCGGGCATGAAAAAGACCCGCGGCTGAGCTAAAGTAGCTGTACAACTGCTCCGACAATGCTGCACTGCGACAGAGAGGAAGGCTGCAGGCAAAACAGCGGTTGCTCACTGCAAGGTCACAAGGATCGCGAAACTGTTCGTTTCGTGTGCCGTCGGCGTTGTCTATCAAGCTCATCTCTATGTATTTAAGGTCACTAACTAATTCGCACCAGAGCCCTCTTTGGTGTGTTTCCCTCTTCAAGCGATTTCTTCATAAAATTTCAGTACTTAGACCTCCTGTGTGTGTCATGCGATTAGTGTTTCGTTGTTTTCGCGCCTGTAATTAATACATAAAGTTCACTCATCATGCCACAGCTATCAATCATCAAGTCGACTCTGCGCTTAAGAAAAAAGGTCGTATACGTCATCTCGAAATTTGAGACCATAAGCCCCAACAACAATTTCTAATTCTCGATAGGCTAGTTTTCGCGGACCTCTTCTTAGCGGGATGTAAAATCTAGAAACCTAAATTCTTGCGCCATATACAGAACAGGTGACCAGCAACTCCTGACGAATTACATGATCCAGGGCGGAAGAAGATACGGTCACTGACGAAGTGAAGGTGAAAACACGGGAGAGACGTTTCGGGACGCGTACGGGAGTCCCTTTATCACACTTCCCCAAACGTCTCTGTGTTCTCGCCTTGACTTCGCCAGTGACCACATCTTCCTCATCGTTTCACCTGACGAGATGAAATTTCGTCGAGCCCTTGCCTATATATAGACCAGTGTTACAAAAACAACGGTATAAAACAAAAAAAGAACTCGCAACCAGAACCGACGAAACCCGCTAAGTTCAATATTTCCACCCAAGACGCCGATTATTTTATTGCAATCAATAAAGTTGTCAAACAATCCAAGAAATTCCTCTCTTTAATATATTGCTAAAGAAACATGAGCTCAAATTTAAAGAGCATTTCGTTCATCTGATGAACTGCTGAATGACTTCACATACTTCCATTCACCGAAGCATGTCTTCGTTTCTGAGCACAAGAGAACGATCGCCCACTTGTATACCGCCGGTTTCAGGACGGCTTCTAGCGCCCTTGTCGATGTAACCTCTGTTAGGCCTATCTTTTGCGCTTACGCGTTCGCGAACCAATATTCAAAATAGCGGCGGAACTGTCGGAGAGAAGAGTGCGGAGCGTTTCAATATGTGTGGAATGTTTACGTTCTTTAGGTTCATCACTATCACTTGTTTCTTACGTGATTTTGATCGTTCAGGCACTGCAGTGTCTCATAACCACAGTTTATTCCGGTATTGGTGCACTTTTCACCCCGTCTAGTGCAAATAACTTGAGGTGAGAGCACGTACGTATTTCAGAAACTGATTGACGGCAGGTGGCGAAAATCTAAAGTGACACAGTAGCCGAGTATCCAAAACAAGTCGTCCCTCATGAAAATGGCTGTAGAATTTCCATTGCCGAATTGCTGGGCTCCCATTAAATCAACTGAAATTCAATGGATTTTCTACCTCTATTGAGGCCGCACAACGGGACCTCAATGAAATTTCCGTTGTTTCAAATTGCATAACTGTGGTGTGTGTGTGTGTGTGTGTGTGTGTGTGTGTGTGTGTGTGTGTGTGTGTGTGTGTGTGTGTGTGTGTGTGTGTGTGTGTGCGTGCGTGCGTGCGTGTGTGTGTGTGTGTGTGTGTGTGTGTGTGTGTGTGTGTGTGTGTGTGTGTGTGTGTGTGTGTGTGTGTGTGTGTGTGTGTGTGTGTGTGTGTGTGGAATGTACATTTCATGAAGTGCGTATATATGTCTGATCGCGCATTCTAATAAACAATGGCCCTCGGTCGCTGCCTGGCGGTGGAGGGGTGTCTGTCCATCCGTTAAAATGACTATTTTGATCTATACCTATGATAGGAATAGACCTTTATTAGGAGTACACGGCCGCTTCTGTTTATAAGGAAGAAAAAGCACTCCCTTCTAATCCCTACTCCTTTATATTAATAAGCATTTAATGGCGGCCTCATCAATTACATGGTATTGAAAAGCAACAGTTATTCTATAGAAATTACTCGTAAACTCAACGCAACGGCGAGTAAACGGAATTTCGATGCTTATACACGGCGGCTACCTTTCAATAATAGACAACAAATCGTCACCCATTCGGCAATGGCATTTCAACTAGAATTCCGTTGATCGCACAGCAAATACTTGAATACATTTTGTACGAGACTGCAACAATAATATTTACAAGGGTAGCTCGAATATCATTATATTAAGCACAGAACTCTCCAATGTGTGTGTGCTCATAAGCATAAATGCAGTAACTATATATGTTTCACGGCTTCCTTTTGCAGCAGCAGTAGCCTGTTAAGGTTTTCGATATCGTGCCCTAAACCAAAACGGCAGTAATTACCGTGCGCCTGACCAACAGCGTGACAGTTAACTTTCAATCGCGTAGGGAAATCAAACCGTTATCTACAAAGAAAACCAACTATGGGCCACCAACACGTCTCACGTAATCTACAATATACAACAGTTGTCGCCTACACCACAGGCATAGTGCACTTTTTTAATAATACCTTAAGCCGTCACCGACTGTTTACAGCACAGCTTTTGCGGAGATTAAAAAAAATTCACAGCATATCCACGGAGTGAATGATGATGAGTGGGTGAAGCTCCGGAAGTTCATCGTAGATCGTGCCGAGTTCCGGATTAATTTAGTTAACGCGCACGCTACGAATCCTTATGGTTCAATTACGCACAAGTGAAATCTCCCACCGGCACTTCATTGCAAGTGAAGATCCAATGCTTATATATATATATATATATATATATATATATATATATATATATATATATATATATATATATATATATACAGGGTGTTTTTTTTTAGTTGCAACACATTTTTAAAATTAGAAAAACATAAATCGCGGGAATGTCTTGTGTACCATTCGAGTATACGGATTGGTGGCCTCTAGATACAGAACAATTTCCGCACTTGTATGCATAATTAGCGAAATTATGCTAATTAACTTTTTAATTATCAGTAATTGGTGGCTACAGCAAATGAGTACTTTGGAGCCCGTCCTCGACACTACCTATCCCAACGATTAAATTTTGAACAGCGGAGTGCATGTCGGAGCTACGCGAACAATTAGTTCCCCGTGGCAGGCTCCTTGAAAGCGAAACTAGACGGGAAAAGAGCGTCTGTGACGTCGTTGTCACCGCCTCCCCGGATATCGTCACTCGCCCGCGGTGCCCAACACCGCAGATAACAAGGAGTAAACGCAAGGTGCTTGCGCGGCCGGAGCGGCGGTGACCACGGACGAGTGACGAGTGACGAAGTCCAATAGGATGGATTTGCAGGCTAGTTGGTCAAGCATCATGGAAAAAACAGCGCGAACACAAGGACGATGAAAAAGGGCAAACACACCACACCACGGAGCGCTCCGTGGTGTGGTGTGTGTGCCCTTTTTCATCGTCCTTGTGTTCGCGCTGTTTTTTCCATGAGTGACGAAAGCCGTGGGGGCGGTGAGATCGACGTCGCAGACGCTCTTTTGCCGGCCGATTTCGGTTTCAAGGAGCATGCCACGGGGAACTAATTGTTCGCGTAGCTCCGACATGCACTCCGCTATTAAAAATTTGATCATTGGGATAGGTAGTGTCGAGGACGGGCTCCAAAGTACTCATTTGCTGTAGCCACCAATTACTGATAATTAAAAAGTTAATTAGCGTAATTTCGCTAATTATGCATACAAGTGCGGAAATTGTTCTGTATCTAGAGGCCGCCAATCCTTATACTCGAATGGTACACATGGCATTCCCGCGACTTATGTTTTTCTAATTTTAAAATGTGTTGCAACTAAAAAAAACACCCTATATATATATATATATATATATATATATATATATATATATATATATGGGGTGGCCGGTGAACGGTTCTCCAGCGCGAGCAGCCGGTATTTCTCAATCAAGAAACTCGCTAGAAGACGCTGCCTGCGCCAACGTTGTCTCTCGCGGGTGAGGGCGCGTTCTCCTTCTTTGCGAGCTGGCAGAGCGTTCATCTAAGAAAGAGCGTTTCCATAGTCAACGCGCGCCTTTCGCTCTCTCTCTCTCTCACACACACACAAGACAGCAGATGGAAGAGTGAGAGAGCTCGCGCGCCGGGAGGCACGCGCCGAGGGCGAGCGCGAGCCTCCCGGCGTTGCATGGTATTGTGAGTGGTGTAGGTTACACGATACGACGCGTGACAACCGACCCACAGCTTAAGGAGCTTCGCCCCTAAAAACGGCTTATCACGACCAGGTTCACTCGGACGAAGCATATATACCCGATGGCGTTCGCGTAATCGGAGTGGGCCAATATGTAACGTATCTCGATGTGGAAAAAGAGCGGGGAATCGGGTTGCGAAGCCCCATGCGGGCCACATTCCAGTTCATTTTCGCGCAGACATATCTACCCACAGCAGAGAACAATACACGAGCCCCCGAGCGTTTCCGTTTTCATTCATCGCGGCGCCTACATTGCGAAGGGAACAGCTGTGACGGCGGCCGCCCCTTCGCAGTCCGCAATCAAAACCGCGGTGCAACGAATAGCAGAGAGAGAGAACGCGCACCTTGTGCTGGAGCGGACAGCATAAAATTGAGCGAAAGTGAAACCAAACCAGATGTTTTATTAAAGCAAGCATTTACTGCCCGATCCCTTCGAAACTTTGCTGATGCATGGTCGCTGTGTAAAAGTATACAATAAAAAGAAAAACAATTCTTGTCGTATTAGAAGGTTAGCTTTTCACAATACGAAAAACGCCAATCGTGCGAGGAGAATACCTTCGGTATAGCTAGGAAACGCGCGAAAAGAAAATACGGTGGCGACGCCGCTTTGAAGTACCAGCACTAGAACGAGTGACGTCACACATCTATGAGGGCGTCTGCTAAGGCCTGCATAACTATTTATCGGTAAGGAAGACATACATTCTGTTCCAAGGAAGCCATAGACTTAACACACGGATTTGATGGAGTGAATTTGTCGAGGAGGTTGAATAACCGTTATTGAAAGAAAGAGCCGACGGCAGACTCGTCCAAGGTGGACAGCGTCCCTGGTCCAGGATGCCGTTTTCTCCAGGCGCGCGTCCCAGGGCGCCGCCATCTTGACGTAGTGTAAACAAATATACCAGAAATGCGTAGACTGGTTCACGTGGCCTCGCGTAGCCAATAGCGGCGCAGAATGCGTCCTGTGCATTGCTCCGGATATGTTAATACGCGTCCGGGGCCGACAGCTTGGCCCTGTTCACCAGACATCGCTGCTCTTGGAACCTCGTTGCTATGGGAGTGTGCAGTTGGCCCGCCGATACCACCTGTCACAGGAGCAAACATCGAGCAGTGGGAAGCCCAACTAAATTTGTCGAGAATACGAAAAAAAAAAAAACGGCCTTATGATGTCATCAAAGGGCAACTCCGGCGATTTTTCAGTGTCCACTGATCTCAATAAAATTTTCACTACACGTTCTCCTCGATACTGTAATAATATGTGCCAAGTCGGGCGGTTCTAAGTCATTTAGCTCTCCTGTAAATCAATTTTAAAAATTTTCAGCGGATTCCAACCGGCGGAAACAAGACGTTGGCATTCGAGTTAACGGCATTCGAGTTCTCGAAATACGAATTATCATTGTAAACCACTCCTCCACCCTTTCATTTTTGTGTCCCTGTAAGGTGCGCGGCAGGATAACTCGGGCCGCGGCTTGAGAATGTGGCTCCGACAAACCAGCTGCTGACCCGAGTGACGAGCGTTCGCTCCTGCGATGGAGGCCGAAATGCTAGCGGTCCGCGTATATATACTGTATATCAGCGCACGTTACAGAACCTACAAATTACGGAGCCCTCCATACTGCGATGTGCGTCACAGCCATACCGCGGTTTTTGCGCCGGCAGTTATTAGTGCATGCCCCGCCACGGTGGTCTAGTGATTATGGCACTCGGCTGCTGATCCAAAGGTCAAGAGATCAAATGCTGGTCACGGCGACTACATTTCGATGGAGGCGAAATGTTGAGGCCCGCGTGCTGTGCGATGTCAGTGCACGTTAAAGAACCCCAGGTGGTCGAAATTTCTGGAGGCCTCCACATACGACGTCTCTCATAATCAGAACTGGTTTTGGGACGTTAAACCCCACAAGTCAGTCAGTTATTACTGCGTAACCCCCTTTCACGCGGTGTGACTGTTTGTTTGTTTACGCTTTCATGTCACCGCATTTACCAGCGGACCACAACGGTTACCAGCGTTATCATTCGACGAAATTCGCGCGATATAAGCCATCTACCTACCAGCATGTGTATCGCCATCTGTACTGAGCGACTGCCCGTTTCTAATAACTCATACGATAAAACAAACGACAGTATATATAGTTAAAGGAAACATGACATGGTCGCCCAACAATTTGCGGTTTATAGCAGGAAATAGAAATAGAAGGTCCGTTATGCCTACAGTGTACACATGTGAGAAATGTACCCTAAAATTACATTTCACTCTAAAATGAGCCCTACAAATCCCGCCCACTGCCGGTGACCGCCACTGTGCCGTGGCATATGTGACCATCACGAGCAGCGCGCAGAGCAGAGCCGCCGTCTGCTCCGTATCGGTTACCGCATACCACTCGCTGTCAGTGCGTTGCGGTTACATCTGCGTGCCGCTTGCATAGCGCGCAAATGTCAAGCGCTACACACGTTGTGATGTGTTTCGCCGCACAGCAATTAATTGCGTCGGCAGCCGCAGAGGCAGACTCGGTGCACCGAATGGCGAGCCTGTTCCTCGATCGCCACTTCGCCTGCAGAAACACTATCTGCTGTGCCCGGCAGCTCTCGAGCAACTTCGATCCCGCCTTTCCGGCAGTTGCTCGCACTGTGGGGAGAAGTCTTCGGACATCTCCACATGGTGTGGGCTTGTCCCTCCAA